>BCLG01002566.1:44030-63248 GCA_001602295.1 Zoysia matrella | reverse complement strand
GTCCCTACAGCCTAGCGCCGCGCGCCCCCTGCCGTGCCGCCCCCCTCTCTGTCGCCGGCGTTTTGCGTCGCCTCCCCGGCCCCATCGCGTCCGCGAGCAGGTCCACCGCGACGTCGTCTAGCTCCTTTTCCGAAGCCCCAGCCCCTCCGGCCGGCCAGCGATCGGGTCGCTGGCCAGGTCCACGGCGAGGCCGTGGATAGGCCCTGATCGGTGACCTCAAGACAAGGACGGGGGCCCCAAATCAATTAGGGGTGAAATGGGGGACTTCCTGGTAATGTTCGTTCTTTTTACAGAGAAGCCCCTCAAATTTGCGCATAAAGTATTAGGTTCAGTAATTCTTACACAAACCCCCATGATCTTCGTTCTTATTACAAATTAGGTCTACCCATGTTTACACATAAGGCCCTAGGTCCAGCACATCTACACATGAACCCAGAGCTTCTCGCTTTTGCAAATAGGCATGTAAAACTCCTAGTAAACCCGTTTAGATCCTTGCTCTCATGCGTTTAGGATGGCGTGTGCCACCCTCCAAGGACACAGTTGCCACCTAACCCGTTTACACATGTCCTAGAGCTCGGACACGGACACGATCACAGTTTTCCCGTGTCCACGGACACGTCACAGTTTTCACGTGTCCACGTGTCCAAGGACACGATCCCAGTTCCCGTGTCCACGGACATGTCGCAGTTTTCTCGTGTCCACATGTCCACGGACACGATCACAGTTCCCGTGTCCACGGACGCGTCACAGTTTTCCCGTGTCCACGTGTCCACGGACACGATCACAGTTTTCCCGTGTCCACGGACACGTCACAGTTTTCCCGTGTCCACGTGTCCACGGACACGTCCCAGTTTTCACGTGTCCACGGACACGTCACGATTTCACGTTTCCACGTGTCCACGGACACGTCACAGTTTTCACGTGTCCACGGACACGTCACGATTTCACGTGTCCACGTGTCC
This sequence comes from Zoysia matrella, assembly GCA_001602295.1. Taxonomy (NCBI): domain Eukaryota; kingdom Viridiplantae; phylum Streptophyta; class Magnoliopsida; order Poales; family Poaceae; genus Zoysia; species Zoysia matrella. Next base: position 62,286 of record BCLG01002566.1, on the reverse strand, counting down.
ACGGACACGTCACAGTTTTCACATGTCCACGGACACGTCACGGTTTTCCCGTTTCCACGTGTCCACAGACACGTCACAATTTTCACGTGTCCACGTGTCCACGAACACATCACGGTTTTTCCGTTTCCACGTGTCCACGGACACGTCACAGTTTTCACGTGTCCACGTGTCCACGAAAACCCCGAACTTTTCCGTGTCTACGGAAACCCCGAACTTTCTCGTGTCCACGAAACCCCGAACTTTCCCGTGTCCACGGAAACCCCGAACTTTCCCGTGTCCACGGAAACCCCGAACTTTCACGTGTCCACGAAACCCCGAACTTTCCCGTGTCCACAGAAACCCCGAACTTTCCCGTGTCCACGAAAACCCCGAACTTTCCCATGTCCACGAAAACCTTGAACTTTCCCGTGTCCACGAAAAACCCCGAACTTCCCGTGAACCCCGAACTTTCCCGTGAACCCCGAACTTTCCAGTATCCACAAAACCACGAACTTTCACCCTCACGTGTCCACGAATCCCTGAACTCCCACAAAACCACGAACTTTCACTCTCACGTGTCCACGAATCCCCGAACTTCCACAAAACCCCGAACTTTCACTTTCACGTGTCCACGAACACGCCACAGTTCACGTGTCCACGGACACGGTCACAGTCCACGTGTCCACGGACACGATTACAGCTCATATATTCACGTGTCCCTGAACACGTCACAGAACTCTGTGTCCATGGAGAAATCCCCAATTCTGGACACCCGTGTGTCCAGGGGCTGTGGACACACGCCGAACGACGTATCCACATGATTTTTCCTCGATTCTGGACACGCAGGTGTTTAGAGGCCATGGACACAGGCCGAGCCATGTGTCCATGCAGCCTTTGCCAGTTTTCGGTCACAGACTAGCTGGCAACATCCCCACGAAGTTCGTCCCCTGTTTCACGCTTGCACACACACACCCGACAACTGTGGACATATGTCGGGTAGCGTGTCCACGGGGGAGATTTCCTGTTTTACATCGTGAACACCTTGTTCGTCTCACCACCGCTACACTTTAACTAAGTTTTCAGTGATCTTGGTGCCATTGGAACCATTAACTCAATCTCCATCACATCGAATCATCCAAACCTCAGCCAACCTTCGGTCTTGCCGATTCGCTTCTATAGTAAGTTCTTCGCCGAGTTTAATCGTGTTCCTTCTTTTGTTTTATCGTTGTTAGTGCAAGTCTTTAGTTATGATGCATTCTAAGCATAGATTTATACTAGCTAAAGCACGCCACAGCATAGCATAACCCCGTTATTTAGCACACATTGGTATGCGCACCCATGTTAGCACTGAATAACCTAACTTAAAATTAGAATTATAGAATTAATAGTTAAACACTAATAACTAAATAATAGAAAGTAAGCATAAATTAATTAGAATACTTGTGTATTTCACTTTACAACGGTACACACCGGCACACGTGCAATTTTAAGTCGCGCTCACATTCGAAATCATGATACATAAATATAAGCACAGGCCAACGATAAGTGCAAGTGCACAATATACACGGATAACTCAGGTCATGAGCCGCAACATAGAAGCACGCACAATGCACTCATGATATAGTTTAATCACTAGGTATCAATCAGAATAACTCTAATGGCCAACAAGTAGTGAATGGTCCTAAATTAAGGTCTACATAAAATGATGTACCGTTCACAGGACTACACAAGCACATGCCTCTCCAATAGCCATGCTAGTGGGCCTCACCGCTCCTCGTAATAACTAATCACCGCATCATGCATGACTTGTCCTAAGTTTTCCTCGCAGTGTTATCTGGTTCTTAGTTGAAGTTCTTTGGATTTTATCGCTCCTTCATGAGTTGTGTTTCTTTCGCAGTAGTTTTATTAGGCTTTTTCTTCGCGTAGATAACGCTGAGTGTAAGGAAGAGTCAAGCCTCAAGAGGGACCAGAAGGTCTACGTATGAAGAGAAGCTCGTAGATTGGGCGCGAAGCTAGAGATTGAAGATTGAGATCTTGAAGAAGAAGCCTTCAACCTCAAGCTTGAAGATTAAGGAATTTGCAGGCAAGCTCTAACCTCATACTGGAACCTATATTTTGCTAATGCTCCTATAGTGCCTATCTATTCTGCTATGCATGATATCTTGGTTTGAAACGTTGTGTTAGTCATAATCCTACTTGTTCTTAGGTATTTATATTTATGTCAGTACCTCGCTGTATAGATATGAATACCTTCCTTGAAAACTGTTGACGAAGTGTCCTTGATAGCCATAGGGATTCCGTTCCTAAATAGTTTTACGGAACGGATATTTCCTTGTACTAGATCTGCTTAAGACCCCATTTACGGTGCTCCGCACCGCCGCACCATATACCAATAATTTGCAAAATGAGTTGAAAGAGTTTGGTGGTGTGAGTACAAATAAAAGGGGGCGGAATTAGAACAACTGGTGCTAGGTGAAGAGGGGATGTTTCTGGCCGTGGGGTGGGGCTCACCTGAGGTGATGGTGATAGGTGTGTAGGCTTCGCTGTGGTCCACCTGCCGTGGACGAGACCGCCACCCCTGCCATATAAGGACCGGTTCGTTAGCCCTCGACTTGGTAATTCCCGTGCAACCACAGAACCTATACATTTTGGGCAGGACTTATTCCCTCTACGTATTCTTTCCACATCGAACCACTGGGGGGGTCGGTAGTGAAGACACAAGGGAACAGGAGAAGGGCATGAGATAACTCGCTGCCTGACCTTCGACGGTAATTGCCCGCGTCACGGGAGCGTAAGCCCGCGGATATAGCCCCTGGTTTGGTAATACCCGGGGATTGGAGGGGACCAGGAAAAGGCGTGAATGTGGTGGATATTCACGACCCGGCTCCGGGAATGTACCGACGCATCATCGACGGCCTGAAAAACCCGAGGGATGGCCCCTGTTTGCACCTTGGGTGGAATCTGTGGAAAACTACGTAGATGTGGGATGGGCGCTATGCAACTCTAATGATCAGGAGTAGCATAACCTGTGGGTACAGTGTACAACCTCTGCAGAGTTAAAAATCCTTTCGGATAGGCCGTTGTCACGGTATTGACATGCTACTGTTCGGGCGTCCTACGATTAGATTTTCTATACTGCCTTGATGTGTGAGTCGGTGTAGCTACCCGTGTTTTGAAAAGTGTTTAGAGGGGAATAGTGGAGGCCCTTCCAGTTAAAAATTAGGGAACTGGCGGGAACGGTTTATACTCTCTCAGGTCCAACTTATTAATATATGGATAATAAATGCTTTCACTCCCTTTTGAAATCTTCTGTAGTGAACCTTGCATAAAACTGGCTTTTTGCAACATGAACCTTGCTGTCTCATCCTTGCTACAACTAATGTGCATCTATAGCTATACCTTTGCTTAGTGTTGGAGCTTGCTGAGTACCTTATGTACTCACCCGCTTGCATTTGTGGTTTTAGACAGTGAGGATTGCGTAGATGTTGTGCTGGTTTCGTTCTGCTTCCCAAGTCTGCTTGTGGATTTGGGCCCGGGTGTTTCGCTGCCTGCTCTGCTTTTAGTTGGTCAACCGGTGTAGGATCGTAGAGATCCTCATGGTGTGGCCACTAAAAGTTCTGCCTTAGGTTAGTTTTTTCTTTCGAAGTATGCTTTCGATATACATTCTGTTGTGTTGTGCGTATCAGCTACTGATCCAGAGACTGATACGTGTATCACAGTGCATCTCGGAAACGGGGTGCGCGACAAACACAATCATTATCTTGCTAGTCCAAATAAGAAGAAAAACCTAAGATGACACCTAATTGGCCAGATACAGGAAGCTGGTATAAAACCACGACAGATATATGAGTTCATGAAGGAATTCTATGGAGGAGCCGATAAAGTACCGTACTCTAGGATGGATTGTGATAATGAGATTGGCCGTGAACGAAGGAAGTATTTGGAATCCAACGATGCACAAACATTATGCAATTACTTGAAGAGTAAGCAGATAGAAGTTCCTCCATTTTTCTATGCAATTGATATAGACAAGGCAACAGGTCGAATAGCTAATTTTTTTTGGGCAGCTAATTTTTTTTGGGCAGATGGTCAGCCTATCATGGATTATGCATGCTTTGGTGATGCTATGTCATTTGATACCACGTTTCAGACAAACAAGTTTGAGATGCCTTTTGCTCTGATCCTTGGAACCAATCATCATAAGCAAACAACAATTTTTGGAGCTGCACTATTGTTTGATGAAACTATTCCATCTTTTGTTTGGCTATTTGAGACCTTTTTAGAGGCAATGTCAGGCAAGCATCCAAGCACAATTTTTACTGATCAAAACGCAACCATGGCAGGCGCAATTGCTTATGTATTCCCAAACACCAGTCATCGCCTTTGTCTATGGCATATATATATCTTAATGCAGCAACATCTCGGGCATGTAATTCAGAAACATCCTGAGTTGTGTCTATGAGGACAGATCAGAGTTTTACTTCAATAAGAAATGGGATGACTTGTTGAGGGACTATGACCTTGAGAGAAATGAATGGATGTCAAACCTATATGGTTTGAGGGAAAAATGGGCTATTGTGTACCGTGATTCATTTACAGCTGATATCACCTCCACTCAAAGGAGTGAAGGAATGAATAATAAATTCAAGAAAAGATTTCGTAAGAAATTGGGCCTTTCAGAGGTCCTTGCAGAATGTGAGAAGGTTTCTGCTAGTCTTCGTGAAAATGAGTTGAATGCAGATTTTTATTCCCGTCAAAAAGAGAAATGGTACAAAAAAGAGAAGTAGAAGCAAGAAAGGTATTGATCTAAAGCATCCAGCATTTTCTATTTTTGGTTCTATTTTTTTTAATTTCATATTTTAAATTGCAGTAGAAGATCCAAAGCATGTAGCTCAAAATACAGATGAAGGTCCTGATCCAAAACAGTTTATGGTAAGAAATATAACTGCACCCCTTTACATAATTTATTTACTTGAAATGAAGTTTTATTGACAATTTCAAATCTGATGATATGGGACCTTAATGCTGGTACAAGTGGAGGTGATATCGCCATGAATTCTTCTACCATTCATGACCATGTTGTACATGGAGGATATACAAGTCTTTTACTTGGAATTGATCGAGATGCAAGCTTACAATCTGCTGTTAGAAGGCTACATTTTGATGGAATGCCAAATCAAGAAAATATTTAACCTTGTTATGTTGCTTTTCCAAGATGATCCTTTTTGAACATCTTAGACTGGTACTCATGATGCACTATACTTTTTACTTCACATTGTAATTGGCTTTGGCTGAAGTTCTGTCTTGAACCTAGTCCGCAGACAATTTGTATGGGTAGTCGCTTTTATTTAGTGCCAGCTTGTTATAGTTATTGACATGCTACCTGTTAATGATTCTGAAATTTTTTACAGATATTGACATGCTTCATGCTTCCAGGTAATAGAATATGAGAGCACTTCGAATTGTAAACACATTCTGAACAGAACTCAAGAGAATATATTGTTTCATAGCAATACTAAATATTGATGAAAATTACAAACTTAATCTGACTGTGAACTGGTAACTCAAGAGAACATATTGTTTCATAGCAATAGTACATTTTGAACTGAAGATTAAAAATTCAATCTGACTGTACAAGTCAATCGAACAAATTATTTGTTATTAATACTACAAACTGAGCATACAATTACAGAATCACTCTTCTAATGCATCAATCATATTGTACAACAGCAGACATGCATCTTGTACACGTTCAGTCATCAGCCATTCATCGGCATCGCCTCTTCCTCATCAATGTAGAGCATATCACACACTAGAATCACCTTGGCGTGCCTCCGATAGCAACAACATCTTCTCCTAGCATTACAATTTTCAACTGAATTCATTGTTGGACGATTATTACATATATTCACTACTCAAGTAATTTTTAACATTTACACTTCAGTGACAAATAATGGAAGAACTAAATTAGCAGGTGTGAGATGTTTTCCTCCTGGAATGCAGCTCTAAAAGCAGTCGTTTCCATGTCCTGAAAATGAGCAAAACACACATTAGAGATGCATAAAGAAACATGGCTAATCGAGTGTACAGAGCTGTATTCGAATTTGCAACCAATGTAAGACCCAGAAAGACCTACAGCGAACATTTTTTTTAAAGAAGGGCAGCTACCTTCTCGGTATCCGGCAGCGCCGGCTCGGCGTGAGGCCCTTCTTCTTGACTCTAAAGCTGACGCCGATCATTGTGAAAGAGGCAAAGGCAAGGACGCTGGAGATGTGGAGGACGGCCGCAGATGGTGGCTCCGGCGGTGTGCAGGACGCGGCAGCAACTGCGAGATGGAAGATCACGGCTGCGGCGACGAGATGGAAAACCACGGCTGCAGCGACGATATGGAAGATCACAGCATCGAGGGCTGGGCAATGGAGATTGAAGACCACGACGAAGAAGATTTTTTTTTTTTGAAAGGACGACGAAGAAGATTGGGGAACGAGCTGCTTTGATCTGGGCACGGAACCTGGAGCCGGTTGAAGATGGCTCGGCTTTCTCGAGAGTGAGCCGCACGGGAGTTGATCGAAGCCAGCTGCTGCGCGCGTCCGTTGGATTGTTTTTCTGCTCCACGCGGCGGCAATCAATCGTCGGTGTGCAGGATGCCGCGCTGGAGACCGTCTCCAGGCAATTTTTTTCCCTCCTGGAATCACATTCGTTAGCTTTATTACAACTATGTACGGCACGCGATTGTGGCTGCAAGTTATTAATATTTTAAATTCCCACTCAAATTCCGGGGTCAGTTCGATGTGTCAATTGTAGTGGTCTCTCGATCTAACGTTATGTTGTACATAGGTCGAAGACGATGCTATTGCTAAGGACAGTCCACAAGCTACGCTTATGTCAACTTATTTGCTTGTTGCCTTTTATCGACATGCTGTCAAGTAGATTATCTACCCATGTAAGTAACAAAGTCAAACCCCACCGAGCAAAGGATGATCAATATCTCCATCCCACGAGTTGCGTCAGAAATTATATAGGTTAATTTATTTAAGATCAGTACTATGCTGATAAGATTAAGATAGCCCACTAACAAGATGTGTTAGCTAAAGTATGAGAAAGAAAATGATCTACTTGCATATCAACACCTAGCTTGTTCAATGCCCCTGGCTTCTGAGTTTTTTGTTGGGACTTATGGCTAGCAATCACATATGCGATAATACAAGCGTAGTTAGGTTCGGAGGAACAGAGAAGTACGTAGATATCAGTTAGGGTTAGATTTGTTCCATTATGATTCGGTGGGAGAAGATATTATGTACACAGCTTGTATGCGATTGAAGATATTATATACACAGCTTGTATGCTTATGAAGTATTGGGTAGATCTTTTGAGAGGTTTAACAAAAGAGACCTAATTAGAGGGGTGGAAGGGCTGCTGCAGGCTGTGGCACATCTGGACAACTCTCTCCTCAGCTGCAAGTTCCTATGGCACCAAGATCGCTCCTGCTGCTACAAGACAGTGCTTCGAAGGAAGATGACGGGCCCCCAAGATGATGATGTGCAGGACGCATAATGTGCTGTTGCTTTTGCAGTCGCAGCTTTTGGTGGGTTTTCCAGTTAGCTTCATCGTAGTTTTTTTTTTTTCGCTTTAACTATGTCTGGTGATCTGCGCTGGTTCTAATAAGCTAGTTACTTTTATCGTTCTGCCCTACCTAGTCGGTATCCTCTTCTCGCTTGACCTGCAAAACTCACTCTTGCTTTGCGTTTGTGGACTAGCTTGTTTCCGTTATGAAAGTAATATGGAAAAGGGGTTTGTTAATTTCCTGTTTCGAAAAAACTATTGTTTGGTAGGTTCGCCTTGTGCTGTGTTTCTAATTTCTAATTAAAAGCAGGGATATAAGCTAGTATTCTGATATAAGATTTATCAGTTATGAGTGTTTTTTTTTATAATTTATACTTGTGGATTGCGGTTTACTAGAGAGAGCTAATCATTAGTACCCCTTTCCACAGAAACTTCTGCGCGGTCTAGCTGTCTAGGTAATCTAGGAAGGGGATTTGTTCTCTGTATACAATTGTTTCTTTTGTTCTTAAGAAAGCAAGGTCTGCACTACATCAATCACTAATTCAGAATAATTATATTCTATTCTTTCACTTTTAAAAGCCATCTTGCTTTCATATCATCCACCATAGGAATAGACCAAGAAGAAGAAGAATGCCTCCTTTGTCATTTGCCTTCTCAATGGATTATATACCTCTATTCTGGTTTATCGATTATAAGCTGATAATACATAGATAGCCTGAGGTATCATATCCTTCCATATGTAGAAGTAGTACACACACACTCAATCAATAACAAAAGGTTTTTCTTATTTTCTGATGATGGAATTTCAGTTTTGTGTAATCACTAGGGCATTCCTACATATTAAACTCATAGTTCCAAAAACATTTAGGATAAAAATGTAGAAAAATAATGACGGTTACATAAAAAATGGCACACTTCATTAAACTAAAAAAGGTGCATGTTGTAATTCAAAGAAAACATATAGTTGTACAAAGAATGAATTTTCCATATTGGACAAATATATATGTGTGCACATGAAAAAAAAACAAAGGCTGTTTCATCCCATGAGTTCACTTTTTTTTTGGTCATTTCCTATTCTACTGCAGCACAAAAATGTGATCACATAGAAGACTACGTTTAGCTATTTTTCTTATTACTTCTTTTCAACAAAGATAAGTTCCATACTGCACAGTATTATGCCTTCGCATTAGTACTGAATTACTCAAAAGTAAGTTTTATTTATCGAAGGACATTTATACCTTCAAATTTTTTTTTGCAAATATGTATTGTTCCTCATGTCTATCAGGATAAAAATATTATTCTCGTGGGTGTTGTTACTCTTTGGGCCTATTCAAACTTTGTAGGAAAACTGATGATGCGCAATGATTATATATATGCCTTCGATAGTAAGATGATTCATGGACTGCAATAGTCTTAGGTGCAGGTGAGGCACACAGAACTATTCCTTGCTGTTCCATAAGAGAAACTTTATTTTCTACGTGTGACAGAACCACCCAAAGTGAGGGTGATTCATCGTGCAGTACTGATATCGGGTGTCATGATGAACATGAGACCAAATAGTATAACACGGGCATACACAAAAATATAATACAAGTCAATTTAAAGTTATTTCAACCTTTAGTTCATATTTGAGTTTGCAGAAGTGTTTGAAAAGCGTACACTATAACATTTCTACTCTTTCTCGACTAGGATGTGTGGGCAAAAGATCATCATTGCTGACACATATTTTGACCAAAAATGTATAAGTCGACATCCTTTCTCCTACAATGAAGCACATCAGCCCTATACGTGCCTCATCCTTCTGAACCAACAAAATTACCTGTTATAAAACAGGAAACAACAAATACTAAGTAACAAATACTCAACAAGTCTTACCCGTCAAAGTGGCTTTCTAAAGCCTACTCCTAGCATGCAAGGGGGTTGACCAAAGGGTGGGAATAGTTGAATAAAAACAATGCTAAAATTTGGTCCTTCTTTCAAATTTTAGCCAAATTAAGTTTTGTTCTTGTTCTTGCATAACATAAATATTAGCAGCCTATGCTAAACCATACAAGATTGCACATCGTTAATTAAATTACAATTCAGCAAGTATAACCATTCAAGATTCACTTCATACTATGATGTGACAGCGATCACAAGCGGTACTCAATAACTGTGAGGGACGGTGATTCGAATCGATTTACATCCTGCATGAGAAACCCAAGAACAAGACACACGTGCACTCCAGGACAGTCATGTATGGAAACCTTTCACAGCGACACCATAGGACCGGTCCGGTTCTCACCTCTCCTAAGTGCACGTCCTCCACACGATAACACAACTTGGGGCTATCCGTGGTTAGCCCGTGCACTCTCCCAATATCATCTCCAGAAGAGAGCTAGGTTGTCGTCCAACCACTATAATAATCAAGTTACATCGGTTTACTAGTACCTCTATCACTAGCATGCTCATGGTACGGTTCAATGTTGCTCAATGGGGCCACAACGATCGGTCCTTAATCAACACTGACTGAGCTAATGCACACAAGAACCATAAATTGCTGCTTCTAACCATTCTCGGTTCAGTCTTAACTTTTATTATAGTGATGACAACAACTCAACCCAGTGAAACCATTCCTATAGCTCACGAGCGGATTCCAACCATTCGACATCTACTGATAAGTCAATATTAAGCATAGCATATAATCGAGTGATTCGTAACAATCATAAACTCTTAACTCCTTAGGATATCTAATGGAAATGCATCTATGGTGTCCATCCAACTCCTATAACTTAATGCACAAACAAATCCAACTATAAACTATAATGAGTGAAGGAAAATATTTCAATAGGGGGATTAGATGCACCGGGGCTTGTCTTGGGTTTGAACAGTTTTAGCACACTTAAGAGATATATTGGGTAGAATGGTTTTTTACCACAACGGTCTCCATAGTAGCATCTTCAATGTTGGATCCTGCATAAATGAAATGATATCTTTGAATGCAATGAAAAGGAAGGAACAAAGTTTATTGAATTGCTTTTGGGGATTAAATAAATTGATTAAGGAATTATTAGACTTCTTTAAGATTACCTTATGCGAAGGCAATTTATTAGAGGTGAACTACATTGACATATATTTCGGGCCCAAACTTTGGAGGTTATCTCGTATGAATAAATTATTAAAGTTTAAAATTAGAGATGTTACTAAAATACAATTATGGCAAAAATATGAACTATTAAAGGATGAAACTTTTGTGAGAACTTGGGACATGCAATGAGGCATATGAGTACCATATTTTATGATTTTAGCATGCACAGAAATGAAGATATGAATTTATCTTTGTTTTAGTTTCCTAAATTTTTATAAATAAATTTATCATGATTTTGGGATATTTAAATGCACCAAGATATAGAGCTAGTCAAGAGAGTTCTAGCAAAATTTATTTCACATTTTTACAAAGTTGCTACAATTTATTATGCATTTTACAAATTCGCAATTGTTGCTGGAAAAAGGGGCTCAGTTATGGCAGAACCGCTCGAAAATCACAGGCGGCTCGCCGACAGGATCATATCGGGTGATATTAAACAACAATACCCAAATAGTACAACACGAGTCATAAGATTAAAAAAATATAAGAAACCGATTTAAAGTTTTACAATAAGGTTTAAGTTGTCTTAGGATAGATATTTAAAAACAGAGTTCAAACAGAGCGGAAGCAAATACACCACGGCGATACACTCGACGGTTTTCTAAACTTGAGACATGTCTCACCCTAAGACATGCTTCAGTCCTCGCGGTCTGAGGTAGGTGAATAGGGAACCCAGCCAATAGACCAGTCCGCAGGGGGTTCACCTTCCCACATCACCTTGCCGCAGCAGTCACACCAACCTGCAAAAAAGTCTACACACAAAAAGAGGGAAACAACAAACCGTGAGTACTAATTACTTAGCAAGACTTACCTGTCAAAAGTGGCCATCTACAGTCGACTCTTAAACATGAGAAGGCTGACTCGTAGGAGGGTTCTTTGATAAAAAACATAGCACTAGTAGTGGATCCTTACTTTCATATTTTAGCGGTAAGTTAAGTTCAAAGAATGTAAATTTAGTTTGCACTATATACTATATCAAACAAGGTTGCCAAGCAATGTATAATAAGTATCTCAACAAATCATATTCACTTTATCATTCACATTCTTGCTACGATGTGACACAGTGAACAAGTGGTACTCGTTACTGTGAGAGGCAGCGATTATAATCAATTTACATCCAGCTGGAGAAATATGAATTACACGACACGTATGCGCTTCTCAAAAGCCGCACATGGCAACCTTTCAAGCAACTGATAGGGCCGAGCCGATAAGCCTACGTCTCCCAAGAACATGGTCCCCATGCAATAGCTCCCAGAGCCTATCCATGGCCAGCTCCAAGTCTGTCTCAACTCCAGACCAAGGAGAGGTAGGGTTCGTCCAACCAGTACGGCATTGTGCTACATCGGTTTCCTGGGTTCTATATATCCAGTATGTAACCAGTACTGTTCAAACTTGATCAACGGGGCCACACTCAATCGGTCCTTAATCGACACAGACAGGGCTACCGCACACAGGACTCCTCTCCTGTTGCCAACCTACACTTCCCTGTCCGGTCTCACATTCATCATGTATGTGATAAGCTAAACAAGCCTTATCCTTTTATGCCATCTTCTAATGTCCATAATAACCACCTAAAGCCCGTGAGTGAAATTTCTCATTCACTCGACTTCTACTATTAAATAAGATGACTTCTACTATTAAATAAGACTCATAGCCTAGCTCTACATCGAGGTACCTATACCAAAAATACTTAACCCAGGGAAAAGGTTCCTAATATGCAATCTAGGTTTCCAGTCGACTCCTAAAAACCTAATACACAGTACATTAACTATACACAGTGATAAAATATAAAACAATTAAAATAGGGTTAATGCATCGGGGCTTGCCTTGGGTTTGTTAAGAGTTAGCACAAGCAAGAAAGCGACCAATGACAGCGGGGTCCTCGGCAGCAGCTTCTACAGGCTCGCTTTCAGCGTTGTGTTCCTATATGCATGAAATGATATGCAAATAAGAAAATATATGCATTTACAATTAACTCATGCTATGCCATGCCCATGCAATGATATGCCATGCGAAGATATGATCATGGTCAGTGTGCTAATGATTTGATGATCCCAACTTTATCAATGCGCTAATTATGGTTATATACTACATTATTTTAATTAATGAAAATGAGGAAACTATTCCTAAATTTCATTAATATGGTTCTTAAAGACATAGTTCAACATCTTACTGGATCATTGAATCAAAGGAGTGCTAAACTAATTTCTGACCAAATTTTACAATTTATTGGCGACAGTTTGATTTATAATGAATTAAATAGCATCTACAAGTAATAAATTAGTTATAATAAATCTACAAGCCTGTAAATTTTAAATAATTCCAGGATAATACTAAACCATCAGGAGAATGTCAATATATATATTTTTCATATTTTATTAATGCATGAAAATAGAGATATGCCCTTATGCATATTGCACATTATTAAATTAATATAAATTATGCTACTGCAGAAAATGCAACTTTTATATTCTAAAATATTCTACAGGTTGCAAGGATTCCAACGATATATTATTTGTAATTTTCTAAGCTCATATGAATTAGTTATGATTTTTACAATCTCGGACTAGTCCGAAGGACTTATTCGGGGCATTGTTGGGACTCCAGAGAGCTGCGCACTTGACCTGCTCAGACTACTCCGGATGCGTTCAGACTAGAACGCCTAGGACTTGTCCGAAGTCACTTTCGGACTCCAGAGAGCTGTCACAAAGTGGTAGGTCGGACTTGTCCGGCCCGGTCAAACTAGTCTAGCCCTCGACGACTCGGTCGAGGTTCAGCGAGGTGCCTCACCCAATGTGAGCAACAAAAATCTCAAGAATTGAACCTCAATGCTTTGCCTAGGCTTCACCTAGTAGGTAGAAGAGCGGCCTTGAGGCTATTAAGAAATAGAATGCTCAAAGCACCAAGTTGAAGATTAGGTTGGCACCCAATGTTGATCGGCGGTGAAGAAGAAGCAAAATGCTTGAACCTTGATGACAAGATCAGAAAAGGACTTGTCAACCTTGTGTGCCACATCATGGAGTACTCATGTATGCAAGTAACCGAGGAATGACTCACCATGGTGGGAAAAATGGAAAACGGGGTGGAGACGATGTTGGTGGTGCGATTCTTAAAAGAACCTCTAGATTCGCAAAGCTTCTTCCATGGATTGTCTAACGGGCCTTTGGAGTGGCTAGAGGGGTCCTCGGTGAACGGTTCTTGGGGCACCAAAGGGATAGATTGCGGATGATGATGGAGGAAGAAGCTCGGAGCTCAGAAGGCGCCAATGGAGATATTGGGGAAAACCTTCGACTCAAGGAGCTCACTGCAAGATCGATGATGGCGGGCGAGAGTTGTCCAATGTGAAGCTTTGGGATGAGTGAATCGACCTGCAAGGCCGCGAGGACTCGAGGAGCTCGCTCAACGGCGGTAATGGTGAGGGAGCTCGGGTGGAGAAGAAAGTGAAAGGAAAGGAGGATAAGGAGAAAGGAGGCCGATGGTGGGGCCTTCACTTGCTCCAGCTTGCTCTGAGCCATAAGACGCGTGGCTACTTGCATGGTAATGGACCGGAATCGAGGCCGGGGTGCATGGCACCGGTGGTGTGCTCCACGCAAACTTTTGTGCGGTCTAGCTGTCTAGGTAATCTAGGAAGGGAATTTGTTCTCTGTATACAATTGTCCCATTTCAGGTGCACATACATAGACAGCCTGAGATATCATATCTTTCCATATGTAGAAGTGTGTACACACTCAATCGAGAACAAATGGTTTTTCTTATTTTCTGACAATGGTAGTTCAGTTTTGTGCAATCACTAGGGCATTCCTACATATTGAACTTACAGTTCCCCAAAAACATTTAGGATAAAAATTTAGAAAAATAATGATGGTTACATCAAAAGTGGCATCATTAAAATAAAAAGTTGCATGATGTAATTCAAAGGAAACATACAGTTGTAGGATAAAATGACTTTTCCATATTGGACCAAAATATATATGTGTACAAGAAAAAAAACAAGGGCTGTTTCAGCACAGGATTTCACTTTTTTTTTGGCCATTTCCTATTCAACTGCACCGCAAAAATGTGATCACCTAGAAGATCGTCTGTTTAGCTGTTTTTCTATTACTTCTTTTGGACGAAGATAAGTGCCACACTGCCACTGAATTACTCAAAAGTAAGTTTTATTTATTGAGAGACATTTATACCTTAAAAATTTGAAAATATATACTGTTTCTTCTATCAGTATGAAAATACTTATCTGGTGAGTGTTGTTACTCTTTGAGCGCTATTAAAACTTAGTAGGAAAACTGATGATGCGCAAAGATTATATGCTTTTTACAGTAAGATGATTCATGGCTTGTGGCAGAACCGCCCCAAAAATCGCGGACGGCTCGTTTAGGATCGATCTCGGGTGATATTGAACAACAATACACAAATAGTACAACACGAGTGATAATATAAAATAGAGGAAACCGATTAAAGTCTTACAAGTTCAAGTGGTCTTAGGAGAGAACTTTAAAACAGAGTTTAAAACATAGCAGAAGCGATACAGAAATGAAACGGCGGTTTCCTAATATGAAACATATCTTGCCCTAAGACATGCTTCATTTCTCGTGACTTGAAATAGGTGAAGAAGGAACCCAATCAACGCACCAGTCCGCAAGGGGTTTACCTTCCTACACCACTTTGCCGCAGCAGTCACACCAGCTACAAAGAGGAAGAGCTATAGCACAAAAAGAGGAAACAACAAACCGTGAGTACTAATTACTCAGCAAGACTTAGCTGTCAAAAATGACCAACTACAGCCGACTCCTAAGCATGAGAGCCTAACTCAAAGGGATGGCATTTGCATAAAACATAGCACTATCAGTGGATCCTTAATTTCAACTTTTAGCGGTAAGTGAAGTTCACGGAATGTAAATTTAATTTGTACTATAAACTAGAGCAAGCATGGTTACCAAGCAATTGCCTATGAACTAAGCAAACATTTTATGTTATTACTATTAGTCTATTTGTTACTATGACATGATGCAGTAAACAAGTGGTACTCGTTACTGTGAGGGGCAGCGATTATAATTGATTTACACCAGCCAGAAAAATCCGAAATACACGACACATACTGTGACATCCCATTTTTAGGACTAATTTAAAAATGCAAAAATTCAAAAAATTTCTAACAAAGCACCCTAACATTTTCCTTCTTCTATTTTCCTTCCCATCTCAAAAGACAAAAACCTCACTAAATTAAAATTTATCTAAATTGAAAATTTCAAAATATTAAAATTTGAAGTGTGACAAGTGATCGAGCCCTTTTTGTTTTCCTTTTTCTTTCCGTTTATTTTCTTGTGTTCTTTTGAATTTCAAACTCATTTAATTCCTTTAAATTCTAAATCCAACAAATTCCTCTGAAATTGAAATTCATTTAACTCCTTCGAACCCAATACTTGTGAATTCCTGTCTTATCGAATTCCTTGAAATTCCAGACCCGCCTAATTCCCTTGAAACTTATTTACTTCATTCAAATTAATTTACTCCATTCAAATAGCCATTTATCCTCCGAATTTCATAGAATAAAATATATTCAGAATTTGAAGATAATCCTAAAACAAAAGTTTTTCATCATGAAAAGTTCTTTAACCCTGCAAAATTTCAAATTCATCAGAGCTCAGAAAGTTGATCTTTTGAGGGAAAAACAGAGGGCTGTCGCAGGAATTCCGAGAAAAATCAGAAAAGTAACCGCGGGTCTCACCCGTCGGCTCCTCCTCCTTCCTCCCTGTCTCTCGCGCCCGCCACGCGCTGCGCATGCGCCCTCGCAGCTCGCCACCTGCCTCTCCACGCGCCTTCTAGCACCCGACACCACTGCGTGCTGTCCACTCTTCGTCGGTCACGCGCACTCTCCTGGCAGTCGTGCCATCCTGGCCGTCCCCGCCTGTCCTGCATGCCGTCGTGCCGCGCCTCTCCGGCCCAGTCGCGCCCAAGGCCAAGCTCCACCGCCTTGCCGCCCTATCCCTCCCAACGGCTACACCCAGAGAAATTCGTGGCCACTGCGTCCTCTGCGCCCGGCGACGCCGTCACCTGCTGCCCTCCTGCGACACCGGGGCAGCACCGCGCCCCTCCGGCCTTGCCGCGCCAACCATGGTTTTTTCCGCACTGCCACTCTCGCCACGCGTTGCAGCCGACCTCCATTGCTCGAGATCGGGCCCCAATTTCACAGTTTCCTTTCGGCTGCTCCTGTTCATCGTCGGAGTCCGGCGCTGCAATTCCTCTTCTCCAGCGAGATTCCTTCACTCTGGACCACCCCTGCACCACCGCCCCTACCTGCTCTCCCTCCCAGGCCCTTTGAACTCAGCGGGAAACAGCCGGAGCCGAGCCCCCACCGTGAGCCTCCATGGCGCACTGCCACTCTCCGGCGCCGGCGTCCTACAGCGTTTCCCCCAGCATGCTGTGTCCACCAAACAAATCACGGCGTCCTGCTCTCTCTCCAACCCCGGAGACCCGAGCTCCACGGCTAGCCAGCCGTCTGGCCACCGCTGTGGTCCACGACGGAGCTCCTGGACTCGCCTTCGGCCGTGGCCCAGAGGCCATGAACGCAGCCCACCGAGTTCCTCTGTGGAAAATAATTCAAAATCCAGGTAAAACTCATTTACAGAAAGGCCCTCCCATTCAAAATAAATAAGTCAGCCCAAATCCTCTTTACACGAAGCACTTGAACCTTTCTATGTTTACATATAAGTCCTTGTTGACCTTTTGATAATTGCACAATGATCTTTGGCGACCCCACGGGTCAGCCACACCAACACATGCACACCCGCACCCCTGAGGGTTGGACATGGTAGTCGGCACGTGTCCTGGGCACGGTAACCGCCCGACCCGTTAAAACGTGTCCTGAGGCCCGGACACGGTCTCGGCTATGGGACCACGAACCTGGGGCCCGGACACGGTCACAGACACAGCACCGCTCACGTGTCCACGGACACGAACACAGCACTGGCCACGTGTCCATAGACACAGGCACAGACACGATAACGTGTCCACGGACACATCACGATTTCACGTGCCCACGTGTCCACGGACATGTCACGGTTTTCACGTGTCCACAGACACATCACGATTTCACGTGTCCACGTGTCCACGGACATATCACAGTTTTCACGTGTCCACGGACACATCACGATTTCACGTGTCCACGGACATGTCACAGTTTTCACGTGTCCACGTGTCCACGGACACACCACGATTTCACGTGCCCACGTGTCCACGGACATGTCACAGTTTTCATGTGTCCACGTGTCCACGGACACATCACGATTTCACGTGTCCACGGACATGTCACAGTTTTCACGTGTCCACGGACACATCACGATTTCACGTGTCCACGAATCCCCGAACTTCCCCAAAACCCCGAACTTCCATTCTCACGTGTCCACGAATCCCCGAACTTCCACAAAACCCCGAACTTCCATTCTCACGTGTCCACCAATCCCCGAACTTACACAAAACCCCGAACTTTCACTCTCACGTGTCCACGAATCCCCGAACATCCACAAAACCCCGAACTTCCATTCTCACGTGTCCACGAATCCCCGAACTTCCACAAAACCATGAACTTTC
>BCLG01002566.1:31718-43643 GCA_001602295.1 Zoysia matrella | reverse complement strand
TCACGTGTCCACGAATCCCCGAACATTCACAAAACCCCAAACTTCCATTCTCACGTGTCCACGAATCCCCGAACTTCCACAAAACCCCGAACTTTCACTCTCACGTGTCCACGAATACCCGAACTTCCACAAAACCCCGAACTTTCACTCTCACGTGTCCACGAATCCCCGAACTTTCACAAAACCCCGAACTTCCAGTCTCACATGTCCACGAATCCCCGAACTTCCACAAAACCCCGAACTTTCACTCTCACGTGTCCACGAATCGAATCCCCGAACTTCCACAAAACCCCGAACTTTAACTCTCACGTGTCCACGAATCCCCGAACTTCCACAAAACCCCGAACTTTCACTCTCACGTGTCCACGAATCCCTGAACTTCCACAAAACCCCGAACTTTCACTTTCACGTGTCCACGGACACGATCACAGCTCACATGTTCACGTGTCCACAAACACGTCACAGAACTCTGTGTCCATGGAGAAATCCCCGATTCTGGGCACCCGTGTGTCCAAGGGCCGTGGACACAGGCCGAATCACGTGTCCACCTGATTTTTCTCGATTCTGGATACGCAGGTGTCTAGAGGCCGTGGACACAGGCCGAGCCATGTGTCCATGCAGCCTTTGCGAGTTTTCGGTCACAGACAAGCTGACAACATCACCACGAAGTTTGTCCCCTGTTTCACGCCTGCACACACACACCCGACAGCTGTGGAAACATGCTGGGTAGCGTGGCAACGGGGGAGATTTCCTGTTTTCTATCGTGAACACCTTGTTCGTCTTACCACCGCCACCCCTCAACTCCGTTTTCAGTGAGTTTGACACCGTTGGAACCGTTGTCTCGAGCTCCACCACATCGAATCATCCAAACCTCAGCCAACATCCGATCTTGCTGGTTTGTTTTAATAGTAAGTCCTTCGCTGAGTTTAATCGTTGTTCCTTCTTTTGGTTTTAACTTTGTTAGTGCGAGTCTTTAGTTATGATGCATTCTAAGCATAGATTTATACTAACTAAGGCACGCCACAGCATAGCATAACCTCATTATTTAGCACACCTTAGTATGCATACCCATGTTAGCACTACGTAATCTAGTCTAAGGTTAGAATCATATGATTAATAGTTAAAAACAAATAGCTAAATATTAGAAAGTAAGTGATTACTTAGATAGCGCCCATAAGCAACCTGCCATGCAGTCACCCATGTAATGGCACCTTTTAGCGCTTGTGCCACTTGTTAGTTTTAGCAATTTAATTATATGAAATAAGTTAGGTAATTAACCATTAAGCACCTAAAGTAGTACGTTCATATAGGTATAAACTAAATAACTAACAGTAGCAATATGCCCATCACCACATCACAGTTAATGCCATTTATTAGTGTAGGAGTTCAATTGTATGGTAGAATCAAGAAATATTCACTAGAAAGCCTGTGCAATATATTGGCATACACTAGTGCACGTGCCACCTATCAGCACAAACGATATAATTATTTAGTCGATAGCTCTAAATTAAGGTATGCACAAAATGACATAAGCTACACACTGCGTTCCCGCTCGTACTAGCAAGAATGCATGTTAACCCTTCATTGAACCTCACTCTAAGTTAATAGGCACTGCAACATACATGGCTTGCCCTAAGTTTTCCTCGCGGTGTTATCTGGTTCTTAGTTGGAGTTCTTTGGATTTTATCGCTCCTTCTTGAGTTATGTTTCTT
The DNA here is from genome assembly GCA_001602295.1 of Zoysia matrella. Taxonomy (NCBI): domain Eukaryota; kingdom Viridiplantae; phylum Streptophyta; class Magnoliopsida; order Poales; family Poaceae; genus Zoysia; species Zoysia matrella. The sequence continues at coordinate 41,931 of BCLG01002566.1, read as the reverse complement.
TCGCAGTAGTTTTATTAGGCTTTTCCTTCGCGTAGATAACGTTGAGTGTAAGGAAGAGTCCAGTCTCAAGAGAAACCAAAAGGTCTACATATGAAGAGAAGCTTGTAGATTGGGCGCGAAACCAGAGATTGAAGATTGAGATCTTAAAGAAGAAGCCTCCAACCTCAAGCTTAAAGATTAAGGAGTTTGCAGGCAAGCTCTAACCTCATATTGGAACCTATATTTTGCTAATGCTCCTATAGTGCCTATTTATTTTGCTATGCATGATATTTTGGTTTGAAACATTGTGTTAGTCATAATTCTACTTGGTCTTAGGTATTTATATTTATGTCAGTAACTTGCTGTATAGATATGAATACATTCCTTGAAAACCATTGACGAAGTGTCCTAGATAGCCATAGAGATTCCGTTCCTAGATAGTTTTACGGAACGGATGTTACCTTGTACTAGATCTGCTTAGGACCCCATTTCCGGTGCTCCGCACCGCCGCACCATATACCATTAATTTGCAAAATGAGTTGAAAGGGTTTGGTGGTGTGAGTACAAATAAAAGGGGGCGGGATTAGAACAACTGGTGCTAGGTGAAGAGGGGATGTTTCTGGCCGTGGGGTGGGGCTCACCTGAGGTGATGGTGATAGGTGTGTAGGCTTCGCTGTGGTCCACCTGCCACGGACGAGACCGCCACCCCTGCCATATAAGGCCCGGTTTGTTAGCCCTCGACTTGGTAATTCTCGTGCAACCACAGAACCTGTACATTTTGGGCAGGACTTATTCCCTCTACGTATTCTTTCCCCATCGAACCACTGGGGGGGTCGGTAATGAAGACACAAGGAAACAGGAGAAGGGCGTGAGATGACTCGCTGCCTAGCCTTCGACGGTAATTGCCTGCGTCACAGGAGCGTAAGCCCGCGGATATAGCCCCTGGTTTGGTAATACCCGGGATTGGAGGGGACCAGGAAAAGGTGTGAATGTGGTAGATATTCACGACCTGGCTCCGGGATTGTACCGACGCGTCATCGACGGCCTGGGAAACCCCGAGGGATGGCCCCTGTTTGCACCTTGGGTGGAATCTATGGAAAACTGCGTAGATGTGGGATAAGCGTTATGCAACTCTAATGATCAGGAGTAGCATAACCTGTGGGTACAGTGTACAACCTCTGCAAAGTTAAAAATCCTTTCGGATAGGCCGTTGTCACGGTATTGACATGCTACTGTTCGGGCGCCCTACGATTAGATTTTTTATACTGTCTTGATGTGTGAATGGGTGTAGCTACCCGTGTTTTGGAAAGTGTCTGGAGGGGATAGTGGAGGCCTTTCCAGTTAAAACTTAGGAACTGGCGGGAACAGCTTATACTTCCCCAGGTCCAACCTATTAAAATATGGATAATAAATGCTTTCGCTCCCTTTTAAAAATTTTCTGTAGTGAACCTTGCATAAAACTGGCTTTTTGGCAACATGGACCTTGCTGCCTCATCCTTGCTACAACCAATGTGCATCTATATTTATACCTTCGCTTAGTGTTGGAGCTTGCTGAGTACCTTATGTACTCACCCGCCTGCATTTGTGGTTTTAGACAGTGAGGATCACGTAGGTGATGTGCTGGTTTCGTTCTGCTTCCCAAGTCTGCTTGTGGATTTGGGCCCTGGTGTTTCGCTGCCTGCTTTGCTTTTAGTTGGACGACCGGTGTAGGATCATAGAGATCCTCACGTGTTGCCGCTAAAAGTCCTGTCTCAGGTTAGTTTTTCTTTTCGAAGTATGCTTTCGATATATATTCTGTTGTGTTGTGCGTATCAGCTACTGATCCAGGGACTGATACGTGTATCACAGTGCATTCCGGAAACAGGGTGCGCGACACGTACGCACTTCTCAAAAGCCGCACGTGGCTACCTTTCGTGCAACACCATAGGGCCGGTCCGATAAGCGCACCTCTCCCAAGAACAGGGTCCTCCATGCGATAACCCTTTGGGTCTATTCATGGTTAAACACAAGTCTTTCTCTACTCCTCGCCAAAAGAGAGGTAGGGTTCGTCCAATCACTACGGCATTTTGCTAAATCGGTTTCTTGGGTCTCATGTCCCCAGTATGCATTCGGTACTGTTCAAACTTATTCAACAGGGCCATACTTGAATCGGTCCTTAATCGATACAGACAGGGCTACCACACTCCGGCCATGAGTACACACAGGAAACATGCCTTCATGCCCAACTACTCCCTGCCCGATCTCAGGTCTAGTATTTTATGGGATAGGGTCACCAGGGTAACAACCTATAGCTCGCGTGTGAGATTTCTCATTCACTCGACTTCTGCCGTTAGTTATAACTTAGCCTAGCTCTGCATCGAGTTACCTGTACCAATATACACTCAATAGGGATAATTAGCACTATCATTCATCATAGGGTTACAAACAACTTCTACAACTTAATGCACAGTACATTGACTATACAATACATAGTGATAAAGTTAAAACAATTTAAAATAGGGTTAATGCACCGAGACTTGCCTTCGGTTTGCTGAGAGTTAGCACAAACAAGCAGGAGATCTCCAGCAATGGACGTCTCAAGAGCAGCTAGAGCAAGTTGACCTTCTGCGTCGTTTCTTAAGTGCATGAAATGATATGCGAGTGTGATTAGTTATGCACCTAATAAAAATGCTAAGGTCATGTGATGATATGCTCATGAAGGTGTATGATAGGGATTGTTATGCGAATGCTTTCATGCGAAAAGGGTTTATTAAATTAACGCGCTATTTGTAAGTATATGAGCAAGGTTCTAATTTTTACCTAAAAGAATGAATTTCTATATTATACGAAATGGGTCGTAATAGAGAAATTACTTCTAAATTTCCTTAATATGGTTCTTGAAGACCTAAATTACATTTTAGTTGCTTATAATATTAGTAGGGCTATAAACTAATTTTTAGACAAATTTTACAATTTATTATTAACCTATGAATTTATGATGAATTAATCCCTAGCTAATAGTAAATAATCATTTATAAATAATCTACAGACATATAAATTCTAATTAATTTTAGAAAGACAGAATATAATCATTAGAAGCTAAATATAAAATTTTTACATTTTACTTATGCATGAAAAATGATGACAGGCGTATATGTATAATGCACATTATTTACTTAATAGAATTAATGCTATTGCAGAAAATGCAACTTTGATAGTTCTAAAATATTCTGCATGATGAGAAGATTCCAACGTTCTATTATTTGTAATTTTTCGAGCATATATGCATTTTATATGGATTATAGAAGATTAAACTAATTCTTGGACAAATAAGAATTGGTTTTCGAATTTAAATAGATCTGGCCTAAAAGGGGTCGCCACGTGGCGGCCTCAGGGCACTGCCGCACAGCGTACCACAGAGAGACGGCCACACGGGATCAAATCCCGTGGCCACACCAGATCCCAGGCGTGGGTCGGGCTGGCCTCGCCAGGCCATGGAGAAACGTGTGAAGAGGTCGCCGGCCAGGGGATCTCACCGGAAGCGGGCCGGCGGTGACGGCGGCGCCGCGCAGGGTTTGGCGACGTCAATAACTCAGCTCCGTTGACGAAAACCGGCGAAACTTGCTCCTATAGCTTCACAACGATGAGGAGAAGGCCGGCACAGAGGTCGTCGTCGTCGGAGATGGCCGGAGACGGGTCAGCGGCAGCGGCGCGACGAGCTCCCGATGAAGAACGGCGAAAAACATGGAAATCCCACACAACGAGCCATGTGATCTGGGGATTTGAGAGCTTAGATGATGCTTAACTAATAGAGGTAGCCAAGATCAAGTGAAAAGGAGGGAAATCCAACCGGGGTGCGTCGGATTTGGGGCACGATTGGCCGGCTGTTCGAAGAACAAAAATTTGGGGAAAAACACCAAATCTGTTCGGGCGTGTGAGGAAGAGGAGAAGGGGCAGCCGGGGATGGTAGAGGGGTCTCGGGCGCGGCTTCCAACTGCAGACCCAGGGCCTGAGATGGCCAGATGTGGGGTGGCCGAGCTCGAGTGACGGCGGCAATGGAGGCCCTTCTCTGGAATGGATGAAAGTGAGGAGAGGAAGATGGAGGAGGGCCGGCTGGGGCGGGACATAGGTGGAACTCTTGTCCCTCGTGCCCCCGACACAGTATCGTGGACGGTTTGCATGCCCGCCACAGACGAGGGCGCCCTGGCGCCCTGAGGTTGGGGATGGCCCAACAGTGAGGCTGACGGGTGGGGCCCGCGCGACAGGAAATGGCCCAGCACGCATATTGCTTAGGCATTTTGTGCACCGAGAAAGGACAAGCAAACAATCTCGAAAATTGTTGAACTTTAGTAGAACAATTCTTCAACATGTGGTCTACAACATAACCAACATGCACAGATTTTTGCCAAGTAGGATGAAAGATATAAAAATTCAAAAAAGGTTACCTGATAAAAAAACTGGGAAAAATCTGCTGAAAGCAGATCAATTAACTAACTTTTGGGGTCCTAAGGAAATATCTCCAGAGCTTTGATGTGAACAAAACTTGGTGGAGAGGTTCTTGACAAAGTCTTCTACCATCCTACCGACATGCACAGGCACATCAGAAAAATACTGCAAGTTATAGAATTTTGAAAACAGCTACTGTTAAGCAGACTTACAAGAAATCCGCTGAAGGTAGATCAGTTAACTAGTTTCCAAGGTCTGTAAAGGCTAACTCCACAGTTTTGAAAATCTTGAAATTTGGCAAGGAGGTAGAGAATTTTGGGAAGAACAATTTTTGTTTTAGAATCCTGTTGAATTTCACACTGGATTAGAAACTACAAGATTTGGAATATAAGTACTCGTTAAGGATTCGAAGTTCTGGATTGGAGTCTTGAAGGATTTGACCAACTTTAGAGTAATTTTATTCCAAAATTTGGTTCCCCTAATTCATAGCTTTTGTTTTTAAAAGTTTCGAACTTTTTCTTTTTGGAAGGTTTGAAAGCTTGAAATGTTACATGGCTGCAATAGGCTTAGGTGCAGGTGAAGCACACAGAAGCATTCCTTGCTGCTCCACAAGAGAAACTTTCTTTTAAACTCCATCCGGTTTTAAATATTGACACAATTGACCTCTAACATTAACTTTGACCATGTATTATTTAAAAAAATATGACAAATATAATATATTTTGTTATAATTTGCTTTATAGTGTTATTTAAAACAGGACTAATGATTTTACATATTTGAACACAATTGTCAACAAGATGAATGGCCAATGTTGATGTTAAAAGTTAACAGCGTAAATATTTTAAACCGGAGGGATAATAAGTTTCTCTGTAGAGAGCACAAAAATAATTAATGTGATCATAATTGCCAACTTTCTATTTAGTAGTTAAATATAGTTTTGTGAATGGACCTAGTAGCTTTTCATTATTTGAAAACCCACCTGCACAGGAGGAGGACCTGGCATTGACAATGCAAGGACCCCTTTGTCCTACCAAATCTACTGTATATATATATACACACACGTTGGATTTCATGTTTGATCTGGACCATCGATCTAAAGCCCTCACCTCCCCACCATACTCCCCTGCGCCCACCATCACCTCTCCATTCCTCGTGCCTGCCGCCGCCTCCCCTTTCCCCTGGTCTCCTCTTCTCCGACTGTTCGCCCCCGCCCATTGACGCCTCCCCACCTCCTCCTCCTCTTCTCCTGAACCGGCCCTCGCGCCTTGCCGCCTCCGCTTCTTCACCTGCGCCTGCGCCTTGCCACTGTACCCAACGCCTCCTCTCCTCGCCCGCTCCATCTTGTGCCTCGCTTCTCGCTGCTTCTGCTCCTCCCGGTGCCATGCCCTTTTGTTCTCCTTCCTAGCGGCAAATATTGACCAGATCTACGTTGTTGCCAATGATGCCAAGTAGTGCGTGAGGTCAGAAGGAGAGAGATAGGAGCAGAAGCAAAGTGATCGGTATGGCCGGGGATTGGCTGCCCTAGATGGGGCTGCTCAACTGGAGCCTCTCCTATGTTGACAGCATAGGACTATCACACGCCATCAGGTAAGCAGGGTTCCATTTCCATTTCTGGTGGGAGAGTGGCGTCTCCGTTGTCTCTTTGGATTGTCATTGAATTGAGTGCGTTTATGGGTGCTGCACAGTGAGGAGCGAAGGTAGCTGGTGGAAGCGGTGGAGCAGCATATACTGGTGGATATCGTGAGAAGGATGATGGAGATCGCACTGCTCATGAGCACTCGGTCCGCCGTTCTGGACGTGCAAGGCATCACCCACGAAGTTTTCTAAAGAGTGAGTTTTCCAGAATACTCCTCCACTCTTCGCTTCCAGGAGACATGCATCAATGAATTATGGTGATATATGGAGGCATATGTGATTTCGAGATCAATGCTCAATGTGCCTCTATAAAAATCCATAAAAAAAATAGCGGGCTAAGTTCTTTGGCGGATGGTACCTCAAAAAGCTAATAGCGAGAGCTATAGCGTTATATAGCGGGCTATAGTGGCTAATTTGTACTACGAAGACAAATAGCGGAACTGTCAAAAATCAGCTATAGCAGGCTATAGCCGGCTATTTGTTTCCTGGATAAAAATGTTTACATTGTTATGAGGAACTAAGTCTGTTATCTGTAGATGAGAAGCCGCACCTTAATTCTAATATTGTTTGCAACCGCCAATATTCACTTTCCTTGGTTCAAGATATCTCTGCGACAGTTTTAACTTAATATATAAGCACACTTAATATACGCACACAACTGGAAGGATGGGATTTTATATCTTTTAAATAATTTCTTGAATGCTCTGTGTTTTTCACAGATTTTCTACATTGAAGCTAAGCAAATGTATGGTTTGAAACTTAGTCGTTGATGTACAGGATTAGTTGACTGTTGAAGACTGATCTCAAATCTTGAGGTTTTGTCCTACGTATATGTACGTAAATATTTAAACTTGGAACCGTAAAAAGAGAGAAATCCTTAAGACATCTGAATTCTAAAGAGTAAATCCCTTATTCGCCCTCGAAAATTTACCCGATTCTTTATTCGCTTACAAAATTTTCCAATTCTCTTTTTTGCCCTCATTCTTAATTTTTTTCTTTTCTAATTCGCCCTAACTGCTATATAATAACAGATTTTTTACCCAGCTAAGTTGAAAAAGATCAAAATAATTATAACAATGACATTTTGCTTAAATCAACATTTTGGTCCTGCTTACCTAGCTCGGAGTATATCAGTATTTTCAATCTGTTCACATCTACGAGCTGGCAGCAAACACTTCGTATTTCTTGCTTAATTGGATTTTAATTGAGTTTCTTTACTCTTGCAGCTTCCTTCCCAAGCAGGATATTAAACTATTTTTCAGTAAGGCTGTGCTAATATCTTCCGCAAGGCTGTCGATTCTGCAAAATGTCTGAGAAGATTTGTACAGTTCGAAGAAAAAGATGTAAGTTCAACTTGGTTTCATGTTTTTGACAACTCTCCATAGTCCTGTTTAACACATTGTTTTTTGTATGCTTTGGATAGGTTGTTTGCATGATAATTGCTTACCTAATTATTCATGGTTTTCTTTTATATTTTGCTAACCCTGTCACTTACTTCCGATAAATCCTTCAGGTCGGACTTGCTGTGAGAGAATGAGAAAGGGAGAAGGATGAATTGATTGACAGAAGTCAATGGATTGTGGATGAGTCAATTTGTTGACTGAATGAATGGATTGTATTGAGCTCGGGGGCTGGTATTTATAAGAGTACAAGACTTGAATCTCAGTTAATCTGGAAGAGATAAATATAGAAACTAATCTAACCTACCATAACAAATCGGATCCTTATCTAACCTAACAATATACTCTAACACCCCTCCCCCCCCCCCCCCAGTCTTAGCGTGAGCAACCCAGACACTTAGACTAGAGTCTAGAGAAGAAACCAACACAAGCACTCAAGATGATGATAGCCCTTGTGCCGATGTCGAGGTAGCCTAGTGAGGACGAGTAACTGTGGTCGAGGATGCCGTGCTTTAGATAGCCTGGTCCATGGAGCCGAGGTGGATAATGTCCATTTTGAGGTGACCAGACAGGAATATGTAGGCTCATGCGAGGTGCCATGGTAGTGATGGAGATGTGCCGAAGCAGTCGTCATGGAGGGTCGATGCCAAAGTCGATGCACTCAAGCCGCTAGATCCAAGGTGTGTGCCAAGCCAGACTCGACAATGTGTCAGGGACGAAAGCACGCACTGATGTTGCATTTACTGGACAGACAAGGGAGAGGGCCTCAACCAGGTGTGGTCGCGCTGGACGAAGAAGGAGCAATGCGGGAGTGGATGCTCCAACCTAAAAGTGAGCAGTCCGGAAGATATGGCGGTGGTGATGCCTGATGTCGACCAATTGCGCCCCCCCCCCCCCCAAGTCAGGAGTCAGTGGTGCATGTGGGTCTGAGAGGAAACAACGGCTCGATGAAGGCCGCGCACGCCGACAATTGTGGTGGCTCTAAGTAGATAGTCGAGGGCGTCCAGTGTTAATCAGCAATGAAGATGCAACAGCAAGGTGACACGTGCAACGATGCTGCAGCCCGAGAAGGCAACATAGCATCAGCCCTCTCGCTTAGAGAAGATGCGCATAGCTCTGGATGAAGAATGTCACGGGATCCAGCGATGAAGATGTGCAAATGGGATGACCGAGATGCGATATGCAAAGGCGTCGCCTTGACATTGCATCCTCGGTTAGGCTGCATGAAAAAGGTAGAAGCCAGTATAGTTGACACTGTTATCAGAGCAGATACGGGCGAGGTCGATGGGCTGTAGGTGACTCAACCTCGATCAGGAATCGAAAAAAATTAGCAAAATAAAAAACAAACCAGCAGCAGTGAGAGTCGCCTCCAGATCCGATACCGACATGGAGAGCATGTTCTGGCCAACAACTGCCGTGGCAGTTCAAAGATGGGGTGCAGCCTAGCCCAGCCACCACCACTACGGCGCAGGATGGGTTTGAAGATCTGGAAGGGTTAGTGCTGACGGTGCTCGATGATGCCTAAGGAATGGGGCAGCTGTAGCTCGACCAAAATGACGATCTTCTACGGGACGACGATGATGACAATGATGTGACCAGGTCAATAGGATGCGCCGCCTAAACAGTGGCACTGCCCTCGGCAGAGACCATAGAGATGGAGCTCCCTGGGGCACACAGTGCGGAAGTGATGACAGCTAGGGTTTGAACCTAAACTCGTGATACCAATGGGGAGAATGAGAAAGTGAGAACTGGATTAGTTCATGCACGGAAGTCAATGGACCCAAATAACCCGGAGGGGTTAAGTATAAAAACTAATCCAACCTACCATAACAAACCGAATTCTTATCTAACCCAACAATATACTCTAACACTTACCAATAGTTGGATTGCTATTTGATTTGGGCAGGGTAAGGTTTCAGCTGAAAACAGATACGAGTCTATTTGATATTGCAAAATGCAAGTCAAGTATGTCTGCTACTGAGGAATTTCTTTTTATTTGTACCTTTAGAATTTTGAATCACATATGTTCTCAAGTACTAATAATCCAGTAGAAGTGAATTAAAGTTATAGTATTCCTTATATTTGAAATTCAATGTGTTATATGGTATATTGTTTCTGAACATGTCTAATCATCCGGAGTCATATCCAAACCATTAACGTGAAGTTTTCTAATTTCAGATTGCCCAATCATGGTTCAGATGGTGAAAAATCCTGCGGCAACACAAGTCATGCACACCTATGGCTTTGGAGCTTTCAAGTATGTCTCACCGGTATGTCTACTCTTAATTGTTTTGACAATTTTGCATAATAAAGCAGCAACAAACAAAATATATGTTCAAATTGCTAAATATGCAAAATGCATAGGAAATACCCATAGCCATTGAATTATATTTTCATATCATTTTCTAACCATTTATAAATTCCTGGAGTAACACACCGGGGAATCAACTAGTTTAATATATATCCAATACTTTGAGGAAAATTGTTAATTAATCCCAACTAACAAAAACTTGTTTGGTAATGGTCCTCAAAGCGATCATGACAGCAATCACAGGCTCCGAGCCTGGGGACACTGCTTCTCTTCTCTCATGTTCTTATTAGGTTTCTCCAGGATGGGGGGGGGGGGGGGGGGGTTGGCGAGAGAGAGAGATGGAAGTAAACTAAGTTGATATGCATATTATACATAAACTAAAATCAAGCTCTAAAACATCATAAATATAGCACTACCATCTTATAAAATCAATAACAAGAACCAACAGAGGCGACAAAGCTTG
>BCLG01002566.1:0-27633 GCA_001602295.1 Zoysia matrella | reverse complement strand
CCCCCCCCCCCCCCCCCCCCCCCCCCCCAAATTGAAAATAGGACACAAATAGGCCATCGGTGATAAAAAAAATGGAACACTTATTTGGCTTGTTTTAACTGCCTGCCACAATTGTGGCTTGTAATAATGATAACCAATATTGTAGACACATATGTTTACCAAATTCTACCGAAAGTGTGGTAGACACTTTATGTAAAGACATGTGACTTTTTTTCAAACAATAGAGATAGTAATGTATGGCAACTCAGCAAGAATATTGTGAAAATAAAAACGAAAAAAAGATGGATCGCTGCCATTTAGCGCCCGTTTGGCCCATGCCTGCTGATAGGACAACTGCAAACATGGACAACCTCCCATGCCCAGGCTCCCAAACAGCCAAACGCATAGCCAGGCACCACACCACGCAGCTGAACATCACAGCCGCCCAGTCAGCCACTGCACACTTAGATGCGGCAGCGGCGACCATAGATCCAGCGGCGGCGACCTAGATTTGGCGGAAGCAGTGACCAGAATTTGGCAGCGGCAACCAAGATTCGGCGGCGGCGGCGGCTCAAGCTTGGCGGCAGGTGCCGGAGGCCGCTTAGCTCATACGCGCACGTCAAAGTGAGGCTCTGCTCTGCGATTTAGCACATGTAAGTGAGTGCTTAATCTCGCATTTTTTCACGACTATCCGAAAAATTGATTCGGTCCTGATTTCAGGTTTTTTGGTTCAGGCTCGGGTATTTTCAGGTTCTAAGCTTCAGGCTCAGGTTTTATGCCCGCGTGACCCACCACCTACCTTTTTTAGAAACCCCACCACCTATTCTTTTTATTGCAGCAAACTTAATCTCGCCACCCCCCCCCCCCCCCCCCCAAAAGACATCCAGTACTCGAGCCCCCACAGGCCACAGCACTCCTCGCTGCCGCCACTCAGCTCGAATCCGCCAGCGCCTGCATATTCTCCATCAACTTCCCCCATCGCCCGCTCGTTGCCGGGCTGCTGCTCTCCCATCGCCACCTCCCCGACAGCAAGATCCAGCCCCATTGTTCCCTGCCGATTGTCAGTTTCCTCTTCCCTCATCTTCCCAGTCCTGTATCTCCTCGATTTCGTATTCCAGTGAAGAGAGAGAAATGGGAGGAAGAGTTGTGCGGCTGTTTGATTCCAATCAGATGGCTCAAATGAAATGGCAGAAAAACCATCACCACCAACTGAGTCTTTTAAGATAGTAGAGATAATGAATGTTGTCCTGGATATATTCAACAATCTAGGCGAAAGTGAAGTTAGAATAAAGAATCCTAGAAATAAGTTTTCTACAGACTACAATGCGCCAATAGTTGGAACATTAAGAAGTTGCCCTCGCTACTAAAATGCTGAAGCCCAAATCCAAAAATTAGGAACCTCTGTACATAGAAATGGGGGGAGGTGGGGGGGACGGCATACACACAGTGCACCATACACACGAAATACACACGAAGTGTGCCACAAACACAGTGCACCATACGCACACGCATGCACATGTGCACACGCAAACACATATGCACACATGTGCGTGTCATGCACGCACACACACACAATAGAAAATGGAGAATCATTTCATTTAAATATGATGTAGTGCATCTAAAATGTTTACACAGCATTTTTGAATGTTCAACCAGTACATTTAAAATGTTAATAAAGATTTTACATTATTAAAATTAATAAAATATTCATTGTGGATCTCCTAACGTAAAATTAATTCCGAACAACATGCCAACATAGGAGGCCAGCTCGTGGCGGCATTGGGGGCCTTCCATTGCCCACCTGCATGAATCATACTATATTTTTGTCTATGCTGCACGAATCTCAAATAGTTTCCTATAAATTGACTCACATCGTTCTCCTAGATAATAGGAACCAACTTGTTTGATTAATAGTAAATGTAGTACCCAGCCCGTTAGTATTTTAAGTTTTGGCCCATATGACAACTATTTGGCATTAATCTCACACTGATTATTGGGATAATACTAATTTTAGTCTTTGAATTTAAAAGATCAGTTTCATCCTTCAACTTTTAAAAGATTTAATTTAGTTATTAAATTTTAGTTGGAGGCTCAGTTTTATTCTTGGTCTGACTTGGTCCTAGCCTACATTTTAGATTCTGAAATATTTCAAATTGATTTTTCTTTCAAATAGTAACCCTTTTTTCAATCTGTTTGAATTATCGTGTTTCTTAAAATTAATACAACAAAAATAAGAACCTACTTCTAGCTAGCGCCCTACGCCATTGAACGCTTGCCCATGAGCATCGCTGTTACAGCATGGAGATAACACTACAACACCCTCGTCCTAGGAAGCAGTGGCAGAGCTCTCGGTATAGCGAGGTGGGGTGTTGGCCATACCTTGATTTTTCTTCCAATAGACCCTACCCCTCGTCAATTTACCGATCTAATTTACAGTAAGATGATTCATGGACTGCAATAGGCTTAGGTGTAGGTGAAACACACAGAAGCATTCCTTGCTGTTCCACAAGACAAACTTTCTCTTATACTCCATCCGGTTTTAAATATTGACATCGTTGACTTTTAATATTAACTTTGACCGTATGTCTTATTTAAAAATAAGATAAATATAATATATTTTTTATAATTTGATTTATTATGGTATTTAAAAGAGGACTAATAATTCTACATATTTGAACAAAATTTCTAATAAAATGAATGGTCGAAGTTGATGTTAAAAGTTAACATAGTAAATATTTTAAAACCGGAAGGATAATAAGTTTCTCCCTAGAGAGTACAAAAATAATTAATGTGATCATACTTGCCAACTTTGTATTTGGGAGTTAAATATAGTTTTGTGAATGGACCTAGTAGCTTTTCTTTCTTTGAAAATCCACCTGTACAGAAGGAAGACCAGGCACTGACAATGAGCATTTTGTAGCCAGGTCGCCGATCTACTTAACTCAGGTGCATGCGAATGGAAAGACAGAATTAGGTAGAAAAAAAATAAACCAGCAAGGAGTCCCCCGATTGCACAACTAATCTCATAGCGATCTAACTAACAAACGTTGATTCCAGAACCGCGTCGGAACTGCTGCCATTGGCAATCCAATTGGGATTAGATGAGACGTGGCTTTGTTTAGACGGCTTCTCGGCAGGACTAAACGGTGGCTTCATATCACCGTCAGCATCTCGGCATCAACGCGAGGTTCTTCGTGAGTTTCTTATTGAGACACAGAGGAGGACAGAGAGGCCATCGGCAAGACCAACCTCGATTCGATTCCTGTTTCTAACACCTGTTCGGTGTGTGATTTTTTTTCTTCCCTACGTTGATCTTCCCCACGAACTGCATTATGTGCCTTAATAAGGATGGCTCAGACCCAATATTTATTGAATATGTATTGGTAGCTTTGATTTGTGAAAATTGAACAGAATGTTACCATCAAGTACATGAGGTGATCTGTATAGAAATCTTATCATCAAGTTTGGGAACGCAAGTCCATTTGAGTGCTTAAATCTTAAACAGATCACGATCGAATCCATGTGAACCATGCCTGCTGCACTTGAGTTTAGATTGAGAGAAAAACCGACAACTGCTCAAAGAAATAGCTTGAGAAAAGTTATGAAAGATAACGCCATCTGAAATATCATAAGAAAAAGGGCAAGCATACATAACATGCAAGCCAAGAAAACTCAGTTCGCACAATAAGGCTAAAAACTATAAGTGATCCCAATCATCAAACTCTAAATATAGCATATAACACTAAACAATATGGCTGTTGCCATGGTTTTTCAAGCACTCAGGGATCAAACTGACAAGCTTCTGCAATTTAGGCCTCATTGATCAAGGAGTGCTGGTTGCTCTGCTCTCAGCAACGCCCCAAGGGGACCACAGGGCAATCTCCTCCCTGACATTCTGTACAGAGTCGCTTCCAAGGAGTGGTGTTCCTGAATAGCAAAATAATCTATTAGAATTTGGAAACAAAAAGATAATAAAAAACCAAAGTATATTGTGTCATGCAGATAAAATTAAAAATTTAATTATGTTATATAAATCTTAGAGATCCATCAGTGCATTAACTAAAAGCAGAAAGGATTAAATCAGCCATAAACAATAATGACTAAATATAGAATTGTCAGGTAAACAAAACAGGAATTTAGGTAGAGAATTGTAAAAGAGATATGCTTTCATATACTTAACTGATGGATAAACTGCATGCCATTGATCCCCTAGTATTTCTAGCTTTATTCAGCTATGGTATTTCTTTGTTTTTAGCTCACTCCAATCCACTGGCACTGACTCCATAGCCTCATCCTCCTTTCTCTAACTCATCAAACAGAACTGACGATATATATCTTTCTCCCAATCTCGGAACAACAGTCTGTGCCCATTGTGAACTGGTCAGTCTTCTGAAGTTTCTCTATTTTTAAATTGTTAAATAAAGCAGAAACATTGATATTTCACATATCACTATAAATTTTCCTTTATATTCAGGCTTCTTTAGCAGTTCAAATGCTATAACAGTGTTTGGGCCAGATGATATTCCTACCTAATAATTGTAAAACAATCAGCCACCTTCAACTTACGTATCATCTGTGCACCCTTCTCTATTCTAAATTTGGATCCTTTTTGTTTCAAATATTTACTGATGCTGATTTTTTACTACTTTGTACAGTCTGATATTCAGTGTTCATTGAACATAGACTTGACATCTAGGATTTAGAAAGGATTTCTTGTGATCCATGTTGTATGGGAAATAGATTACATATATTCAAACTGAAAATCATGATTAGATCCTTTGACATCTCACTTGTACCAATGATTGCGGATGCAACTTGAGCTTCATCTGTTGTTTGTGGAAATTTTCCTGGTAAATAAGAGAATAGAAGCGGTGCAACTGTATTGGGTAAGAGAAAAAAACAGTGTACATGTATTAAAGACAAAACATTTATATTAAAGACAAAACATTTAAACAAAAAAATATATAACACACTTATGATCATATTGTATCATGTATGTGTTGTTGTGTCCTAATATAGTGCCGAATGGTCATTCAAATTTGTTTCCTTACCGTGGACTATTTGGTCTGCATAAATACATGTTACTGAATCAAGTGAATATATAAAGATTGGTAAGTCCTCTTATTATCATGTTGTAGAGACAAAAGCAATGGCTACGTGACAAAATGGGAGGAATCATTCATATACACGCATTCAATATTCATATATTGCACAGATTGAAAATACTATGATTATTTGTAAACGAATGGCATTAGGTAGTGGCAATTATTTGTAAACGGTAACTTCACAGTAGTTCATAGGCCCTGCCACACATACAGTAACCATTGCAAAGGTTACCTTAGCACAAGAGAATGGTCAAATTCAACAGGGAGATGCTCACAGCAGGTTCTTTGTCGCTATGATACTGGTCCGTCAATCTAGTTTGCACTGAAATATTATCCAGAATTTTCAATATGGTTTGGATGAATTCTATGTGTGCCTGCACAAGAATCTGAGAACAAGACTGGATCAGATTTATGCCATGCCTTGCTTTGCCATCAACCATTTACACTGAATCAATGACCACTTAGTATCAAACTTTACAAAGTACTAAGAAATCATGAACATATACATCTGCAGTAAGAAATCTAGAATATAATAACTATCAATTGTCTGAAGAAACCATACTCAGAACTATTGTATAATTAAAGCTAAATAAACAAAATTCAAAAAAAATAACCTAAATTGATTATAGCTTCGAAAGAACAATGTAAGTGAAGCAAATTCTATCCGGGTAAAAAACTGTGCATACACAATATAAAGACATTGGATTCTAAAAAAAATAAAGATATTGCAAAATTTAAGAGAGAACAATCAAATGCTATCGACGGGAGAACATGGATGATATTTGTTAATAAATTGTGTAAAATTTAAAAAAAAGTTTAGGAAGAGATTTTGCATGACAGACTTGCGAAGGGGCAGAGGCGCACGGCGCGGCAAGTCGAGGCAGGGCCACGGCAGAGCTCACGAAGGCGCTCATCGGACCACTGGCTGCTACGCATGGCGCGACGAGTCGGGGCAGATGAGCGCCGCGGCGCTCAGGCAGGCGGGCGATGCAAGCACAGCTCATTGGGGTAAGGTCAGGTGGGAGCGACGCAACGAGTCAAGGCAGTGGGGCGCACGTGGCGTGACAAGTTGAGGCAGAGGCCATGGCGGTGCTCTGTAAGGTGCGCGTCGGGCCAGTGGTAGGTACGGACTGCGAGGCAAGTTAGGGTAGGGGCACGGCGACGCTCAGGCATATGGGACGGCACGGCGCGACGGAGCAGTGGGGCGCGGCGTCGTGAGATGCTAAAACTTATATATATATCACTAAAGGTTCAATTCCCTCGTATCCTCTCCTTTCCCGGCTGTATTCGCCGCCGCCCGTTGACGCCTCCCCACCTCCTCTTCTTCTCCTGAACTGTGGCCCCCCACACCTTGCTTCCTTGGCTCCTTCGCCTGCGCCCACCAGCGCCTTGCCGCCTTTGCCGCCTCCCCTCCTCTTCTATTTAATCCCTGTACCCAATGCGTCCTCTCCTGTCCTCGCCCGCTCCATCTTGTGCCTCGCCTCTTGCTGCTTCCGCTCCTCCCCACGCCTCGCCTTTTTCTTTTCTAGGCCTAGCAGCAAATATCGCCCAGATCTGCATCATCGCCAACGATGTCGATTAGAGCTGTGAGATCAGAAGGAGAGAGATAGGAGAAGCAAAGTGGCCGGTATGGCTGGGGATTGGCTGCCCTGGATGGGGCTGCTCAACTGGAGCCTCTCCAATGTTGATGGCATTGGACCGTCTCACGCCATCAGGTAAGCAGGGTTCCGTTTCCATTTCTGGTGAGAGAGTGGCATCTCCGTTGTCTCTTTGGATTGTCATTGAATCGAGTGCGTTTGTGGGTGCTGCGCAGAAGTGGTTGGTGGAGGCGGTAGAGCAGCATATGATGGTGAACGTTGTGAGCGGGATGACGGAGATCGCACTGCTCATGAGCACTCTGCCCGCCGTTCTGGAGGTGCAAGGCATCACCCAGGACTAATTTCTAAAGAGTGAGTTTTTTAGAACACCACTCCACTCTTCACTTCCAAGAGATATGTATTAATGAATTCTGGTGATATATGGAGGCATATGTGATTTCGAGATCAATCTTCAATGTGCCTCTATAAAAATATTTACCTAGTTATGAGGAAATAAGTATGTTATCTGTAGATGATAGAAGCTTCGCCTTTTTTCTAATATTGCTTTGCAACCGCTAATATTCATTTTGCTTGGTTCGAGATATATCTCTGCAACAGTTTTAACTTAATATAAGTACACAACTGGAAGGAAGGGGTTTTGTATATTTTAAACAATTTCATGAATCCGTTGTATTTTTCATAGATTTTCTGCACTGAAGTTAAGCAAATGTTATTTGTTATGGTTCGGAACTTAGGTGTTGACGTACAAGATTAGTTGACTGTTGAATATTTGGCATGGTCTCAAATCTTGGGACTGGTTCTATGGATATGTACGTACATATTGAAACTTGGAAACATAAAAAGAGAGAAATCCTTAATGACATCTGAATTCTAAATCCTTTTCTTTTCATCAGTTCCATAGAAGCAACACGTTGAGTTGGTTATGCTGTGCAATTGCCACTCTTTGACTAATGAACCGTCAAACACCTTTTAAGTCAACATTTTCATCATGCTTACCTAGCTAGGAGTGCTCAGTAGTTGAATTTTCAGTCTGTTCACATCTACGAGCTGGGAGCAAACACTTTATATTTCTTGCTTAATTGGATGTTATTGAGTTCCTTTCTGTTGCAGCTTCCTTCCCAGGCAGGATATTCAAGGTATTGTTCAGTATGACTGTCCTAATATCTTCCGCAAGGCTGTTAGTTCTGCAAAACGTCTGAGAAGATTTGTACTGTTCGAACAAAAAGATGTAAGTTCAAATTTGTTTCATGTTTTTGACATAATATGTAACAGCTTGCCCTCCAAAGTCCTGTTCAATGCAATACTTTTTGTATGCTTTGGATCAGTTGTTTGCATTATAATTGCTTACTTAATTGTTCATGGTTTGCTTTTAACCTTTTCCTAATCCTAGCACTCACTTCCGATAAATTCTTCATGTCAGACTTACCAATAGTTGGTGTTACTGTTTGACTTGAGCAGAGTAAGGTTTCAGCTGAAAACTGACATGAGTCTATTTGAGATTGCAAAATACAAGTCAAGCTTGTCTGCTATTGAGATATTTCTTTTTATTTGTACATCTAGAATTATGAATCGCATATGTTCTCATAAAAGCATAGAAAAGGGCTAATAAAATTTAGGATGAAATGTGTTACTAGTAAGATTCAAGTGTTCCAGTGGTGAAAATAAAATTTTCTTATAGCAAAATAATTGTTTTAGTAATAAAATCAATTATTATAATAATAAAAATATTTATTTGAATATTTCGTGGTGCAAGCATGAGCGCATTAAAAAGGGAAAATAAGAAAGGAAAATGGAAAAAATTGAATAGAAATAGAATTTTAGAAAGAAAAAAGAGAAAATTAAAAGGAGAAAAAATAAAACAGAAAGGGGAACTTTTAAAAAAGAAACTATCCCAACTCGGGACAGTAGAGGCCTAGGCACTGTGCGAAGGGTGACTTCATTCCCGGCATCTCCGTGTTACAACGTCAAGCGGGACACTGGCAATGGAACTTACGTTTGGAAACCTTCTTCCCACCTCCCTGCGATAGTGGCAATGGAACTTACGTTTGGTAGGCTCTGGCTCCAAAAACGGGCTTTGGCTTTTGCTTCTTTGGAAAAAAAAAAGGCTTCTATAGCTCTGGCATGGGCTCTTTTAAAAATATTCGGTAAAACGGCTTCTTCTATGGCTTCTCCACCACGCTATATTTTGTGATGCGTGAGGTACCATCAAAGACACTTGAGATAGAAATGTAGAATAAGATTTATGAAATTATAAATTGTTATTCAAATCTTAATGAGAAAGTAAACTATAACATGGTATATAATATTTTTCATACTTTTTTTAATAAAACAAATTGTCAAATATGATACTAGAAGTTAACGGTGACAACAAGTTAGAAACGAAAGGAGTATATAAGTTGTGTGTTATAATTTATCTTGTTTTAACTGCCTGCCATAATTCTGGCCTGTAATAATGGTATCCAATATCATAGACACATATATTTATCAAACCCTACCAAAAGTGTGGTAGATACTTTATGTTTGTTCACCACACTTTATGGAAAGACATGTGACAATTTGGCAACACTCCATTAATTAGATATAAGAAAGGCATACCAATCAACACGGTGGGAAGTATTAATGGCACTTTCCACTCTTTTTTCTACGCTTTCGTTTCGACTTGCAGTTTTGGTTTTTCTGCCACCAATCCAGAATGACAGCTAATCTCCTTCCGTTGAGCAGCACGGACTCAACTACAGAGATAGCAATGTATAGCATATTATACAATGATAATGAATGCTCTACTGTTTACGCTCAACAATCTAAGCGAAAGTGAAGTTAGAATAGAGAAACCTAGAAATTGGTTTTCTGTAGACTATATAATGCACCAATAGTTTGAACCTTAAAATGTGTCCCTCGCTATATTTGGCCGCCGGCTAGTTGAAACAATGCTTCCCTCTACTATTTTAGAGACCTAAGTACAAATGAAAATTCAGAATTAATAGCAGAAAAAATAGACTAAAATATTGAAGTCCAAATCCAAAAATTAGGAACCTCGGTAGGAGTGAGGTAGGGCACATGCACAGTGCACCATACACACCATATGTGCCACACACAAGCATAGTGCACCTTACACACATGCACACACAAACACATATGCACATGTGTGCGTCCACACACGCATAGTGCATCAAAAGAGACTGGGGAATCATTTCATCTAACTAAAATGGCATAACCAGTCAAATGCTAATCTATTGCAGCTGAACGGTAGTGTAAACTGTAAGGGGTACGTCTTGGAACTTGCTAGGGTTAGATGATGGAGAAGAATGCCCACTGGAGGGGGGACATCGAGTTTTCTCGCTTGCCTTTTGTGAGTTTATCCTTCATGAGCGACGTTGGCTCCATACCGGACAGAATACAGGTATGATTTTCCACAAGGAAAAAGGACATTGGGATATGGAATGGAAAAGGTGGGCGGATGGAGGGGAAAGGCCAAAATCTGCTAATTCCTGGAACTTGCTAGGGTTAGATGTTTGAGAAAAAGACCCATAGGAGAAGGATATGAAAGGGGAGAGAGAGAGAAAGAAGTCGGGGATTCTCACCAGCCTCACATGAGGTCACCGATCACGTGAGGCCACCGCCTACGAGCAAGAAGAGCAGAATTGAGCAGAGAAGTGGTTCAGGTTGTGATGTGATACATTCACGGTTGTTGGTAGACGGTATCAAGTTCAGAAGACAGGGAATCAGTGATAGTGGGACTGTGGGAGCTAATTATAGGCTGCCCCAGCCAAACATAAAACAACACTTCTAGGTGCTGGTGTGATTTGTTTATAGAGAAAAACTGCCCAACCAAGCATCTTCTATGTTTCCTATTTGGGTACATATGTTGGTGTCCTCATTGATTTTGCGATTGGAAAATAGGTCATCATTTGGTTTAAGCATGATGCACACTTAATGATGTATGGAGCAAACTGTGAGATCAGCACATGTGAATTATACATATTTGTTTTTTTTATGAATAATTTGCCAAGATAACTAGTTTCCATTCATTTGGTTTTTTAGGCAGTAAAAGGTGACGGATACTATGACTGCAAAATAGTAGGCTGGGTAATCTCATGTTGTCATGTGGGTCCACCTAAATTTGCTATTAGAACTGCAGTAGTTCCACGCTAGCTAAGGTTTCGTTTTTGGAACAAGCTGGATGCATGTTATAAGCAACTATATGAGATCAACACACCTTGATGATCAGTTTTAAGGATGATCTATCAAAGTATTTGATACTCTTAATTTTCTTTGCGAAATTTGATAGATTTGTTCTACACCATATGGATAGGTACACATGTTTAGGACTTCAATCCATAAGAGCGTCCTAAAGAATAAATAAATAAATCAGCCCAATAGGCTACTAAATTAATCAGGACTTACTCCAAGTCGCCCCACCAACCAACCTTCAACATTTTGAAATAATTGTTACAATATTTAATTTCTAAAATGTATGTCAACATTATAAAAAAATAGGTTCAATATTTACTAAAAATGATGTAGTGCATCTCAAATGTTTACACAGTATATATGAATGTTCAACTAGTACATTTAAATGTTAACAAAGATTTTAAATTATTAAAATTAATAAAATATTCATTGTGGATCTCCTAACGTTGCATCAATTCCAAACAACACGCGAACATAGGAGGTCAGGACGCGGCAGCATGGGGGGCTTTCCATTTCCCTCCGCACTAATCATACTATTTCCTTCGATTTTAAATTATTAACATTATTAATTTTTAATACTAAATTTAATCATTTATCTTATTTAAAAAAATTATTTCAAAGTGTACAATTATTAATTATGTTTCAAATATCACTAATAATTAAGTAAATAATAATAAAAATTTACATTTAAATAACTTTTTCAAATAAAACAAAAGGTTAAAATTGATATTAAAAATCATCGTTTCAATATTTTAAAATCTGAAGAGTATATTTTTACCTACGCTAAACGAATGTCAAAGTACTTATGCGGGACGGAAATACTTAAAATACTTAAGTCAAACTCTATTCGACTTAGGAGGCGCCAGCTTGTTTAGGCACCGGTCACGAACGCAGCACATGAAGGCAGTTCTTTGAACTACAATGTACAGGTTGAATTCTTTATTATAAATCACAGTATGACACAAGTAATATGTACATATAACTTTTCCTATGTCAGGGTCAGTGAACACAGTACAGAAAGACATCCGCCCCTTCCAACACCTATACAGAGCTTCGCTTGAAGTATTTACTGAAAGCTTCCTCATCCTTGCAGTGCACAGACATGACCTTGTAAACTTCAATGAGTAGCCGTGGGAACCGGCTTGCAAAATAGCGATAGAATCCCTCTGACAGAGACCCTAGCATTGCCTGCAATTCGTAATGTGTTAGCTTCTGAGAAGGGAAGTGTAAAGAGAAGCAATCTCAAATTCACTAAATTTTAAATACATAATCTGTTTACATAGCACAGAAAACATACACTTGTATCCTATTACTAAAGAACACAAAATATCTTAACTCCTGCACAGTTCAACCAGTAGCGCCACTGCCCACAAACATGGATTCATTGATAAATAATAGCAGTCAAACATCAAGCCCCTACAGCAAGCTACTTCTCAGTTTGAGTGACACGTCAATTAAATACCAGGATAGAATTTAGATAATTGTCAGGAATTAAAATGAATAGGATTCAGTGACATACAACCATAAATACCACAATATAAATTTGAAGCAAAATAATTTGTGCTTAATGAAGTTGGACAAAATTCTTAGTTCATTTATCTAAGAATGACTCCTTCCGGTTTTAAAATATTGACACCATTGATTTCTAACTTCAACTTTGACCATTCATTTTATTCAAAATATTTGTTCAAATGTGTAAAAATCTGTTACTATTTACTTTATCATTACTGGTATTTAAAACACGACTAACAATTTTACACATTAGAACAAATTTTTTGAATAAAACGAATGGTCAAAATTGATGTTAGAAGTCAACAGTGTCAATAATTTAAAACCGAAGGGAGGATGTTCTAAGGTTAACAGTTTTGCCAGAGAGCATAATGTCATGTTCACTTAACAAGGTTTTATTGACATAATACAGCCAGCAAATCTGAATTTCTTATCAACAAGTGAATTATCATTATTTATCAATGGAATCCATCAAAACATACCATATAGTTTAGAGCAGGAAGATATAAAGTCATATAATCTGGAAATTCATGAAGCCTGAAAAAATAACAATGAACAAAAAGACCAGCTATGCATCACAATAATAGCTTCTCAATTGCAGAGTAATATTCTTCTTAGCCCCTTCTCTTATATGCTTCTAGGACAGGGTTTGACCAATTGACAACCAGTCCTCAGCTATGCTAAGCAGTCTAGGCATTGCAGTATAATTGCAGCATCTACATAGTTCAGCAGTTCAACAACCAGCTACAACAACAACACCATGTGGTCCCAAGTAAGTTGGGGTATGCTAGAGATTAAACCCCCGAGAGATAAACCACAAAGTAAATACAGGAACAAAAAGTGCAGCACAACAAACCTTGAGATCATCTGAAAGTTCTCTGTAATGACCTGACTTATTTCTGATGTACCTTAGAAGGTCACGAATGGATTCAAAGTTATATTTTCTATAGCGACCCATATCTGTAATCAAGGCAGGATCTAATTTATCCCCCCATTTTCCACCAAATGCTATAGGTCCTATACTCTCCAGGGCATTTATGAGGTCTGTTTCACTGGTTTTGTCAACTCTGTCACTTGTATCCCTTAGAAATGAAAGACATAATTCAGGACTCCAGAAGAGAGGATGATGCATCACATATACTGCTGATGGCCTGTCGAATTCCGAAAATGGCATTTCATTAAAACCAAGAAGACATACATAACCAACAAAATCAGGGCAGTAAGGCCATGCAAATGACTTTGTGCTTACCTCATCTCCGGGTTTGGTTGTAATAACTGAGAAAGAAGATGTACTGCTTCTGGTATGTAATCCACCACAAAGAGATCAAAGTGATTATTTAAAATATTGATGTCCCGCTCATAGTACTCACCAAATGGGTGCTTGCCTTTAGTGATACAATAGAAAATAAGGCAACCCAAACTAAATAAATCCAATGCACGAGTTTGGCGAGTGCGAAGAAGCTGTTCAGGTGCTTGCCAGCCTGAGCTTCCAATTCCTGGAGAACAATATCAAGGGGAAAAAACTGTTAATGTAATTCAGAATTGTGATGGCACAGTATTTACTAATCCTGCAAACCTGCAGATTCAAAAAAAAAAAATCCAGAATAAAACCTAATTTACCTGTGCCATGATGGCTAATAGAAGTAGTGTCCTCTTGCAGGCACTTACTGATACCCATATCAGAAAGCTTTGCCCTAATACCTCCCTCTGTACTTATTAAGACATTGTGAGGCTTCAAATCACGATGTATGATTCCCAGGCGATGCAAATGAGCGAGTCCAGCAACCACGTCTCTGCATAGAAAGGTTCATATAACCAGAGTGATGAACGGTACTACAGCAGAAAGCAGAATTAGATATTAATAGATCAAAGAGCCTCAAGGCATGGTATCATAACATAAGGCACATACATTATAAGTTAGCATAATGATTTAACATAGCCTTTAAATAATATTTATTATTTATCCTATAATAAAGTGCATAATCCAAGTTTGCAACATATTTGTTTATATACTCCACAAGATTAATTTAATTTATGTGAGATTTATTAGTGTGCTGAACTAAGCATTTATGAACAGACTCAATCTAAAATGTATTGCACTGAAGGAATGTTATCAGCTACAAAAATACACAAGCGAAGCACACCATCATTTTCGTTAAGTACTCCCTCTGTCCCCAATTAACAGCGTCAAAACCAAGAGCAGCAGCAGTTTCCACGCATTACCTTGCATGCCCCTGCTCCATGCTATCAACACTGTGCATCACTCTCATTAACTGCAAGTACTATAGTGGCTAGGGAAGAGTGTGGCTCTGCAGTATACTCTGAGGATATGATGGCATTAAGTGGGGGTATTTTGGGAAGTATATTGTTGTGATTGCATTGGAAAGCGATGATGACAAGTAAATTGGGAAAAATAGAAGAGTGTAGGATGACAAGTAATACGGGACAGAGAGAGTACTTCCCATGCAATATATGGATAAGTACATGTAAGCTTCATCAGAAATTGCAGCCAACCTACTGGCGCTGTTTTCAACTGCTGAATCAAACAAGACAGCTTATCCAATTTCGTCTAGCAGAAGTACACCCACAATTTCAGAGCCAAACTCAAAATAAGTTGCTACATTTTTAAATAATATAGAATATCTTAAAATGCAAACTTTTATGATAATTGGAATTTGGATTAGTGGACATAGTGCTATCTTGACCAAAGTTGGAAATATAGGATCTCCAGAAATGCAGAGCCCAACCTACACACTCAACTTTCTAAATGAAGGAGACAATGAACAGAGTGGCATAGATCAAGAAAAACAGAGCCCAGCCTACACTCAACTTTCTGAATGAAGGTAACAATATACAGTAATGCCTGTCAGACATGACTCAGCATGCGAGCAATATGCTATGACCAAAGGAAATCAAGCTATTATCATGGCTGAAAACGGGACGGAAAAATCCCGTCCCGTTTGCTTTTCATTTCCGTATTTACGATCCGGATGGAAACAGACGGGATAAAAACGGGAACGGACGGAAACGGGATGAAATAAAACAGAAACGGGATCGGAAACGGTTTTGCAATTTTCCGTCCGTTTTTGTCCCGTTTGTCATTTATTCGGGACCAGGTAGGGAGGAGATTGAATCTGGGGAGCTCACCTGGAAGAAGGTGGCGGGGCATGAATCTGGCTGTTCTCAGGGAGATCTTGCGGTTGCGGATGGCTGTGGACAGGGCTTGAATCTTTCATCAGATGTTGAGTACCATAGGCTCACCTGGTCCATGCCATGGAGAGGGACGATGCTGCCAGATGAGAGCCTCCATGGCAGCCACAATGGCGGGGGCAAAAAAATGCGAGCAGGACTTCATATGCGGGGCAACTAGCAGGCGGGTGTTCTTGCCCCATGGCCAGGGGAGGAAAGAGCTCATGGATCGTGAGGAACGCGAAGGACGAAGCTGAGCTGCTGAGGTTGGAGACAGGCAAGAGCAAGAGGATAAGGTAAGGGGTGGCTACGGACGCACCGCGTGCTCACCTGGTTGGACTTTAGTATTTTATTTGTTGGGCTAAAGGTTCAGGACTGCTTTTATATGAAAAAAATTCAATATACTCCAGTGTCCAACACGGGCAAAACAAATTATTGTTGATTTATTATGTTGATGTTCCGATTTAATTCCGGTTACCAATCGATTCCGGTACGTTCCGTCCGAATTAGTTCGTTTCCGAAGATCCGTATTTATCCCGTTCGTTATTACTAAAACTTACTCAAGAAAGAACAAGAAGCCAAAAGTAAAAGGAAAACTTAGCAAGGCAACCCCAATAGGAACGCAAAAAAAAAAAACCAGATTCGGCCTAGAATTGTGTAATGTCTGACCTAAACACTGAAGAAACTACATATGGAGTATCATATATTCTTTGAAGGTGCCTTTAGTAAAAGATACTGGGATCTTATGGGGATTGAATGGGATCACTCTCTGAACTTTTCAAGCATAGTTAACGCTAAGGAACAGACTCAGCATGATGTGTTTACAAATTACCACCTGGGAGTTATGGAAGAAAAGAAATGGAAAGATCTTTAGGCCAACTATATCTACCTTTAATGTCTGGAAGCAGTGGTTTATAATACTGTCAACTTACACGTTTACAGAATGGTACAGATCTTATAAACTCAATTTCTTCTTGGCTCCATAGACTGTAATTATAGCTTTCTATAAAGCCCTTTACAGAATGTTCTCTTTGTTCTTTCTTTGTACAGATAGGAATCTAGGATGTACTTAACCCTATGTATTAAGTTAGGTCTACTTTTTTTACATTACTACCATGTTAGGGGTTTCCCCTACTGTATTCAGGTCAAGAAATATGACAAATCAGCACAGGACAGACAGTACACCCAATCAAGGAGCAAACAAGTAGAACAGTCCACATACCCAATCAGCTTTAGGAGTTGTACCGAAGGCAGTCCATCTTGCGTCCACAGTTCCACATCTATTCCTTCAGCAGGTGAAATCATTGAGTTCATGTTGGTAGTAACTTCAGAATCAGAGTGTTTTTGTATCAGATCAGCCAAGCTGCACTTGCACCTCTCAAGAGAGATATAAAAAAAATCACTGTCCTGCTCACACCCATATAGCCGGACAATATTAGGATCCTGGTCAGATTTAATAAGATTCTTGGTCTCTTGTATAGCTATCTCATTGTGGGAACGCAGCAACCTTTTCACAGCAACCGGACGACCCTCATAAGAGCCCTCAAAAACAACTGTGCCATTGCTCCCTCTACCGATTTCTTTATTCAAAACATAGAGTTTACCAACCTGACGACCATCATGGCTATTTGAGATAACCTTATTGCTCAAGACAAAATTTTCCGTGATCGGTGTATCATCTGAACCACCAGTTTCACCATTCTTTTTATCAGATGCTGACAAGATCTCATGTCCATTGACAAGTCCATCTCTCTTTCGTTGTTTTCTTCTCTTAATTGGAGTTCCCTCCAACCTTCCTCTAGCATCCTTTTGTTTCTTATCACGCATGAATGGTTTTATAAGCTGAATCACAAACTGCTTGCAAGATCTACTTGCAGAGGTTAAGCTCAATAGATAACCTATAACCAGCAATATGGGAAGCACTGGGAACAACCATCCGTAAGCGTTGTTAGTGAACTTGTTGCTTGCTTCAGAATCAGCAGAGACAGATATAGTATCATCACATGTTTGATTCTGCATAGCATCCAAGGCAACATGGGGCTTGCCATCAGTTTGTGGTGACTTCCTGTAGGTTCGATGTGGTTTCAGGGCATCAGCATCATCCTTGGAGGCAATTGGTAACACATCTCTCACGACAATTGCATTAGCTGAAGTTGAATCAGGCAAAGCAAGTGGTGCACCCTCAACTTTAAAATATGGAACATCCCCTTGCAGATAGGATGGTTGATCAAGTGTATTTAGCTGGTTACGTATCTGGTAAGTGAAAAGAGTTCTTGTCCAGTTAAACAGGTGCTTTCCAAGATCAGATGCACTCAGAGAATAATCAGTTCTCACAACCATAACAGTGTTATCATGGCTATCATATGTACCAGCAGTCAACTTGGATTGTGTTGCACCAGCAGTCAACTTGGATGACGTTCCTTCAACCATTGGTCCATCCAATTCATTTAAAGCAGCAGGAATGCTGTTCTTGTAAATAATCTCACCACGATCGGCATCAATAACAAAAATGGTTGAAACTTTCGATCCAATTGTAACAACAGAATCCTGTATGTATGGAGTTCTAGCGACGAAATCCTCTAATTTCCAGGGAAGTATCTGAGCAGGAGAAATATTGTATTTAGGAAGATAAGAATATCAGGAAGATTTTGAAACCAACTGTGCTCAAGCTAAATATACCACAGTGGTGCCGTTATTAAATTCCACTAGTTCATTGCTATTCCCACCCATAGGATATATGAGATATCCAATAGAAGAGTCGCCAGTAGTAACTTCCTGAGAGGGAGGAGGCCCTGTGGAGATCTCCCAGAGAGGACAGTTTGAAAGCCGGTCCACAAGTTGAATCGTACCATTGTTGTTAATTCGAATCTCAGAGCTGCACACAGACACCCAAAGTGATTCCGGTGTAAGACAAATAGACCTAATAAAGATGCCTCCCTCTGATCCCCAATGTCCCAAAAAATGTACAAAATTTATCAAGCCACGCATTAACTCTAAGTGACACGAGCAACCTTGCGCAAGCAGCAATCACGAGCAACCGACTGAATAAGCATTCCTCTTGCCGTGCACTGTTGCAGCACGAACAAGGCGAGCCCTAGAAAGTTCTACTTTTTTATGATTTATGAATAAACCAAGAAGGGAAAGCAGATCTCAAGCAACTATTAACTCGTGACTAAGCCATTTCATTGCCCCCCCCCCCCCCCCCAAACCAAGAGGGCAAGGACCACCAACCAATCACAAACGAGCTCCCACCACCGCGACGGGAACAAGGAAGGGGCAAAAGGACGAAGAGAAAGCTCACCGGGGCAGGTCGCCTGAGTCGCTGCTCACAATGTTCGACGGCTCCGGACGCAGGGGTCGCGGCAGGACCAGCAAGTCCCCGGGCTTCTTCTCGGGCGCCGCGGCCGCGACGACATCCGTCGATCGCACGGGCCAATCCTCCTCCGGCACCGGAGCGGCTCCCCCCGGGAGCGCGAGCCGGGGCGGGGGCGGAGGGAGGGAGAGGGGCGGCGACACGCCGCCGGCGTCTAAGCCGACCCCGCGGGAGGCGAGCCTCGAGAGGACGACGAGCGGAAGGAGGAGCCGGCGGAGCGACCTCGTCATCTTCGTCGTCGGCAGCGGCGGCAACGACGGAGCATGCTAGGGTTTGAGGGGGGACGGCGGTGTTCGGATCTGGCCGACGGCTGGGGTTGCTTCGAGACGATGGGGAGGATTTTTAAGCGGCTAGTTAGATTCAAGCTAAAATATGTATCATATGTCTCATACAAAATCTGCGAGTGTATAATTTATACATTTTAATAATATATTTTATATTTCATAAAATTATAATAGTCCGTAACAAATTAATCTTTCTCGAAACGACGAAAAGAATCAAAGCTGAAGGAGATGGTGGCGAGGGCGGCGGGCGGCCGGGCACCGGACCGGATTTGCTACGTGCGCGACGTCCGCGTGAGATGTGAGACAGCTAGAGCTGAACTTTTTTTTTAAAAAAAATACTCGCTCCATTTTTTTCGTTAGGACAAATTTCCTAGCTTGTCCTAAGTACAAGAAAAAAAATGAATGCTTTTATTTCAAACCTTGTTAATTATGACAACACAATGCTGCATCCGTTCCGTTAGCATTGGATGAAGCTGTTCGCCGCAGCAAAGTGAAGATCAAAGATATAATGACAGCATCAGATCTTGGAGTTGGACTTACATGGGTAAACCTATTGTCAAATGGGGCTAGTCATTCTTGGTGAATCATGACAGTACACGAAAAAGACGGTTTGAAAGGCCTTCATTTACCATTTCTCTTGTGACTTTTTTCACGTGTCTTCTTTTCTGCACATGAAAAATCAATGGCATTTGGCCTTATTTATATGTTCCTTTGGCTTACTATATCCATGTGGTTAGTTGAAAATTTGTAATGTAGTTCTTAGTTGTTTGAGTATTTGCATTAATCTGGCAATCTCTTACTATCTAAACTAGGAGCGATTTTTTTACCTTGATTGGTTAGTTATTTTTAGCCATCAATATACAAAAGGGATAATACTTAATCTCACCCCTTAACTATAGTCAAAAGTTCAGTTTTATCTATCAACTTTCAAAAAGTCTAGTTTAGTCCTTAAATTTGAGTTATATGCTCAATTTCATCCCAGGTACGATGTGGTTGGCAATGTGGCATGCTATGTCATCGCATGGCACGCCATATCAACTTAAATTTTAGATTCAAAAATTCAAATATATATTTTTGACAAATTGTAGATCGATTTTCAGATTCGTTTGAACCATCATGTCTCTTTAATGCAACAAAACAAGATCCATGCATGATGTGAAATAAATGTGAAATTTATGTACCCTGTGTGAATATGTTTTAGCATTTATTAAATTATAAAAATACAAAAAATTCAAAATTTCTATTCCATTAACAAAAATGGCATTTTCTACATTTGAATTGTATTAAGATTCTGTTTTCTTAAAATATGAAAAGGTATATAAAAATGTCAAAAATGTAAAATATGTTTAAGTTATTGACTTTGAACATATATATGATATATTAAAAATACTGATTTTAAAAATATAAATATAAAAAATGTATCCATGTATTTTTGTATTAATTTTAAAGAACATAAGGTTCAAACAGATTAAAAATAGAGTAACAGTTTGCGAAAAAAATTGATTTAAAATTCATAATATAAAATTAAAGCTGACATAGCATAAAAAACGGTAATGTTGCATGCTATGTGTATAACCACGTCAGACCAATGATGAAACTGATCCTCTAGCTAAAGTTCAAAAACTAAATTACACCTTTTGAAAGTTGAAGGACAGATCTGAAATTTTGATCATCGTTCAAAGGATTGAGTATTATCCTTCTACAAAATCTTTACTTCCTAACCACGGAAGGCATTGTTATGGAGGAGTGGAGCAGAAGCTGATGCAACACGCGGCAGCCGCATCGTCCTCGTAGTTACCGCTATGGGTGGTAGCTCATGCGGCAGGCGGCTTCAGGGGCAGCTTGTTTTTTAACCTGACTCCTACAATTACAGATGTTGGTGTGTGTTTGTGTGGCAGCTTGTTGTTCCCACCGCTGTAAAGTGAAGGACTGCTGCTTCGGTGGTAACATGAAAAATTGAAAATTCAAAAAAATTGAAAATCCAAAAACCGGTTGGGCACCGTTGTAAAATTGAAAATTCAAAAAAAATTGAAAATCCAAAAACCGGTCAAACCAACCGGTAAATTGGTGAAAAACCGCTCGAACCGATTTGATTTCAAATTCAAAAAGGGTAAAGCAGAAAACCGGCTAAGTAAACCAGTAAAACCGACGGGTTTTCTCAAAAAAAATTGATTTTTGAATTTGCCTCAGTTTTTACGATTTACTGTAGCAGTTATTTGTCAAACCGGTGCCGGCCAGTTTTCAAAGATGAAACGGTTTCTAAAACATTGCTTCCAACATCAACTCTGATCATTCGTATTATTCAAAGATTTTATTCCAATATGTAAAATTATTAGTCATGATTTAAATTTTATAAATAATAAAGCAAATAATAATAAAATTTTGCATGTTTCACCAAATTTTTTGAATAATATGCATGGTCAAAGTTGATAGAAAAATCAACAGTGCCTATATTTTAAAGCTGAAACAAGTACAATATTAGAAATATTTTAGCATGGCTTATTTGTTTTAGTATTTTTTTAGCAAGACGAATGATGAAACATTGATTAAAAAGTAAAAAAAAAACATCACTTATCACTTATTTTATGACGGAGGGAATAGTTTATTAGGTTGATCGCATAAAGGAGCGAGACTAAAGAGAGATTATGCTTGGTTGATTGTATAAGTATAGTAATAAATTAAATTAAAATTTTAAAATAATAAATACTCTCTCTGGTTTTAAATTATTGATATCAACTTTTAATATCAACTTTGACCATTCGTCTTATTCAAAAAATTTATTTCAATATGTAAAATTATTAGTCGTGATTTAAATTTCACTAATGATGAATCAAATAGTAACAAAATTTTACACATTTAACACAAGTTTTTTAAATAAAACAAATAATCAAAGTGATGTTAAAATCAAAGAAAATAAATAATAATTATCTTAATTTAAATAGATAATATTATATTGGACCATAACATATATTAAAATATTTTAATATTATTAAATATATGCTAATTACTAATTACTGCCTCTGTTTTTAAATTAACGTGGTTGTTGATTTTTAACATCAACTTTAACCATTTGTCTTATTCAAATTTTTTTAGAAATATTATATATTTTATTATAATTTAATTTATCATTAAAGTTATTTAAATCACAACTTAAACTTTTACACATTTAAATTAATTTTTAAATAATATAAATAATTAAAATTAATATTAAAAATCAATAACAATATCAATTTAATAATGAGACGAGTATTTATTAACGTTGCATCGCTCACACTTCCACCGAGCCAGGCCAGCGGCCCGTCTCGGCACAAGCGGAGCCAGGTACACCGTCGATGCGGCCAACCGATTGCTGGTTAGCCTGGTTGACGCACGCGCTCAGCTGGCCGGCCGCTCACCTCCCCCGAAAATCTCTCTCCCCTCTCGTTTGCTCTCGGGTCAGGCGGCCCGCCGCCGCCGCCGCTTCTCTGCCTCGTCGCCGCCTCTCCGCCTCGCTACTGCCTCGCTGCCGCTTCTTCCGCCGTTGGACGCAGCCTAGCCGCCGCAGGACACCGCCGCCGAGTTCAGTGTTAGGTTGGGGCGGCCGTTCTCTCCCCTCCATCTTTCATTTCCTTTTTTCCTAGCAATGACTCCATGACATTCCCCAAACAGCGCCTACTCTTGCGGAGAGCCACCGCAAGTCCCTCGACGTCGACGGTGATGCGGTGAAAGTCCAATAGCTGCCGCCATCGCCTTCGCCGACGGCCGCCGTTCGCCGCCATGATAAATCACGTCAGGTCCTCTCTGCTCCCCAGACCCGGCCCGCACAACCTTGCGGCGGCCCCGCAGCAGCTGGCTGCCGCGTCTTTCCACTCCACTCCCGTCCTGGGGCGGAAGCGCAAGACCCAGTGGCAGCACGTAACATCCCTCCCCCATCAATCATCCATTCTCCCTTCTCTGTGCGGAATTATTAGCCCTTGTTTTCATTCAAATAGTAAAGGTGGTTCCTTTTATTTAATCTGGTCTTAGTAATTTAGCTGGTCACGAATCTGTTCGCTAAAATGTCTATACGAGGGCAGGTCTGCAGCATCGTCGATGTGCTGATCATGTGATTGATGAAATCTTCTGGGGAAAAAATCGTAATGGCGCTCTATCTTGATCTATTGAAATCAATTGCGCATGTGAAAACCACATTGCTAGATGGCTTTAGTTGGATTTGTAAAATCTGAAAACATCCATGTTTTATGGTCCTTTTCTCACAATACCCTGGGTATTTTCGGCTCTATGGTCATTTTATTTCACAAAACCCCACCTTCATAAGAAAAAGTGATTGTTACATGCGTATTCCACTATTGGGAGATTGCATGTTTATGCATCTCACTTAATAACTTCATTCATTGAATCAATATAAATCCCTGGCACATGCAAACATGAAATTAGAATTCATATCTCATATCCATTGTTGTTTCTTGATAAAAATGGCTTTTTGAGAAAGAATATGACCGTAAAACATGTGTTTAAGTGACAAACCAAATACTGGAGTTTTGTGAAATAAAAACTATAAAACCCAGGGTGTTATGAAATTTACTCTTCGGGCAATACATGTGAAAGTTGAGGGCATTCTTTTTTATATTTGATCCATACAAACAGTTGTTTTGGGTATGTTCTCAAATAGTTTTGTGCATTTGATCATTTTGTTCTTGATAAAATGCTCCATTAGGAAAGTGTGGATCAAACTGTATTGGATTGCAGAAGACAGTTGTGGAAAAAACTGCTTTGTACTTCTAAAGATTATGGTTTCGCTTGATGTTAAGTGTGTGAAGCTTTGGTTCAGCGGTTCTTTTTTCAGCCAGTTTCTCTATTCAGCCTGCTTCCTCTGTTTTCTGTATAGCATCCTATTTGTGTTTAGGTTCGGCTAAGTAGTGCTCTGCAATATGTGGTTCCTCATTGCAAACTATTTGAATAGAGGAAAATACCAGAGTTTACATTTTTTCTTTGCACAGAGATTCAACAATTATGCAAAACGTAGAAGGAATAGAGACACTAAAAGGTCAATGCTACGGAATATGTCGGAGTATGCGGAGTATCTCTTCCGGGTCAGA
Source organism: Zoysia matrella (assembly GCA_001602295.1). Taxonomy (NCBI): domain Eukaryota; kingdom Viridiplantae; phylum Streptophyta; class Magnoliopsida; order Poales; family Poaceae; genus Zoysia; species Zoysia matrella. The sequence continues at coordinate 3,327 of BCLG01002566.1, read as the reverse complement.
CTTATAGTAATCAAATGTTTTTCATTCTTGTATTATTTCACTTTGATTTTTTAACTATTAATTATTGTGCCGGGAACTTGTGAGTCAATATATTAGTGTTTGCTTCCACAATTAGCTGAAGTTGTTATGGACTCATCCATGGGCCACATGTACCGGTGAAGAAGGAAGCAGCAGCAGCTGGTGCAGGAACAGAAAATTGGCTAAGTTTGATCTGCTATGATTTAAAAAATAATCAGGGAGAGATTAGTGGAATTTTGTTAGTTTGTTGTTTTCTCACCAGTATCAGCCAAGTATTAGGTTGTAATCATCAAAGAATGAATTGTTCTGACTTGGGGTAGAACGGGGAGCTTTACACTTTCTGGTCAGGTCACAGAGACGGAAAGAAGATTTGGGCACTGGATTTTTAGACAGGTTCATGTCGCCTGAGGAGTGCTCCTGAGTCATAGCCTAGTTGTTCTAACTGTGCATGTGAGAGACTTGTGTATGACATGATCCCGCCATTCCTTAACATGCCGTATGGCTTGGACTCCTACAAAGATGGTCTTGGTCATCACTGTAGCCATTGTCATTGAGTCATCCCAGTTGACAACCCACGTCTGGTGGTTGAAATAGTGTTGATTTGTTCCACGCATCACAGAACATGTCGTGTTGGTGTGGATGTGCTGCCCGTACCAAGGCAGTCTTGTCTATACCTTTAGTACAGTGCTGACTTGTCTTGTCAGGGCAAGTCTGACCTCCCGACCGATGTCTAAGGAGCTTGTGGTTGGTTGCTTCCCATCGGTTGGACATGTCAGAAGGTGGCCTATGGCCTCCAACAGGGATGACGAAGGTATGGTCGACCGTGTACAGTTGGAACTAGGGGAGGCTGGCTAAGGTGCAGGCTACCACAGGTACACCACACGTTACTAAGGCCAATAGGGCTATATGTGATATGTGGGATGTGGGTAGCTGAGGGCTTGCCATGTGTCCCCGAGGTCTGGCATGGTCGAACCACGTGCGGACCTCGGGGCTGCCCTGCTCCACAGGCAGGGTCTGATCAAGCTGGGCAAAGTGTGGGATGTTGAGGGCCCGCATGTGTCCCTGAGGTTCGGCATTGACAGACCTTGTGGATGGGCAACGCGTCCACAGCCTTGGTTGCTTGGACATTTGGTGGTTGTGTCGGGTTGACTCCGAGCCGAGGGTGGGGACCCATGGTCACCGACACCCACTCACCCACAACACATCAGAAGTCTTCTGAACTTGTTATTAAAACTAGGTGAACATATCACTTAATTATCTTTTTCATACTCCTTTGAATAGTAGATAGTAGGAAAATAAAAGCAAATAATAGAAGGCGTTTCTGTTGAGATGGGTTTAAAAAGCATTATGCATTCTAAGGCAGATGCAATATATAGTGCAACAACTGAAATTAGCCCCCAGAATGCTTGTTCAAATCTCTAAACGTTTTGGATCACAACTGAAAATGGCTGCTTGAATTCCTTTAAGAAGATGTGAGGATTGACTTGGTAGTTTTCACTGATTAGGCTTCATGTCCACAAGGAATGTAGATCACAACAGCTATTATGGAGGAAGGCTTCTTGATTTCTGTGTGAAATTAGGATGAAATAAGAAAATGAATTATTTCAATGATTTATAACATACATGTACAGTTTATTATTATTTTTACAATTCTGGTGCAAGCTGCAATTATGATCTCCCAATAATGTTAAAAATGCTAATATATAATATTTTTTTATATATTGATTTTGGTGTTCAGAGTTGGCGTGAAGAAGATGAAAAAGCTGATGCATCTTCTGGGCCTTCATGGTTTAGGGGACACCGTTGGGTTAGGAACTCAAATAATAAAGATTTCCGCCCACATGATTTTTATTATGGAAATTTTCGAAGCAAAGGTACAATACTAGTTTTTCTATCAGACAATTATGTTTTGGATTCTTCCTCTCTATATGCTTAATTCTGGAGTTACAACTTCTTGAGCTGTCTTTCCATGTCCTATAGTTTTGGTTGCAAGGAATATTTTCATTGTTTGCTTGTATGCATGGCAAATTATTTAGTGAATAGCCAACATATATTGTGCTCTGCTTAACTTGCTTCTTAAATGGCCATAGGAGGATTTGAGTTTTGTACGAGTGATGAGGATGAACCAGAGACTATATTTCGTAACGCTTTTCGACACCAGCACACATATTATTCGTCCTTTTCATCTGATGATTTCCAGTGGAGGAACTCCAGACGTGCTCATTCAGAAAACTCCAGAAATTGGAGTGATGATACTGATGATGAAGACAAAGTATCCAGTCCATCAGAAGTATATTTGGCAAGACAGGTTCTTGGATTGAGCACATCTGGCCCACTAAAACTCGAAGATGTTAAAAACGCGTAAGATCTTTAAGCTCTTCCCTAGCTTTGTATCATATGTTGGATTGTGCCTTGGCGCAGCGGTAAAGCTGTTGCTCTCTCTCTCTTTTTTTTTTTTTGAAACAAAGGACCCAAAGTGGTCTAACCCTTCTCCGGACCCTGCGCAAGCAGGAGCTGCATGCACTGGGCTGCCCTTTTAAGTTGGATTGTGCCATGATAATATATTCATCACACTTTTGAACTGTTCCAGTATCATATGCATTTTTATTTTTGTCTCTTTGCACTAGATACCGAGCATGTGCACTTAGATGGCATCCAGATCGCCACCGTGGTTTATCTAAGGTAATTATTTTTTGTTACACCAAAGTTTTACTTTTTGGTCTCCTTGCAAATCATCTGTAGAACTTCTCTTCTCTGTAAGGAATGTCCTGGTATTATTTGGTGTATCCTGTTCTTTATGAGTTGCTACCTTGAGATAGGATGGAACGAACATCTGTGAATTATTGTGGGATTGGAGAAGACTGGAGGAGATCAAATACCAACTGACTTTTGAGGAATTTAGTCCCTCCAATCCACTTTGGTTGGGTATTAACTGACATGGCCTTATGAAGATAAAAGCCAGTTCTATTTGGTTCAATGTTTTCAAGTCGTCTAGTCGACTCTAGTCGCCATGGGACCGACCAGACGATTAGTCACAATTAATCGTCAACCATGGCGACTAGTCGAGTCTTGTCGGTCGTGGTCGTCCTTGTTGCCTCATCCATATAGTTGTCCACTATATTCTATGACATATACTATACATGATAATATACTATATTCCAAGACTTATACTAGACATGCTATACATAATTCTTGGTTGTCCAGCCCTGGTCGGATGATTAATTGTGATTAGTCGGACGACTAGGTTTCTAGTAGAGCTAACCGAGTCGAAGCCCCTAGTCAAGGTCATGGTACTGACCAGGCCGCCGA
>BCLG01002565.1:49766-71270 GCA_001602295.1 Zoysia matrella | reverse complement strand
AATCGCGCGCGCAGCATGTGGTCGACGGTGACCGGGTTGGCCGTGAGCACGTTCCGCAGCACGTGCACGTGCACGGTCTGCCCCGGCGAGGTGCGCAGCAGGTGCGTGAACCAGTCGCACAGGTTGTCGAACTCGCCCGTCCACGACGCCGTCAGGTACGCCTCGCAGACCGGGCACGCGCACCACCACGGCGGGCGCACGCGCACCAGCGCCAGCAGCGCGGCGAGCGCCACCGTGCACGCCGCGGACACGAAGAAGACGGCGGCCACCGCCTGCGTAGGCTGCAGGGTTCCCGCCAGGGCGTCACGTAACGCCGCCCCCGCGGCCTCGGCAGTCATGAGAGCGGCGGACACGAAGGAGGCAGGGGGTGTGGTGCGGTCGGCGCGCGCGCAGGGACGTGCTATAGCTTGCCGCCCTGGCGTTCCGGGGGAGGCCGTTTTATACTGCTACTGGGGGCACGTCCCGTGTTAAGGACGGAGGAACAAGTGACGAGTGGTTAGTGTGTGCGCCAGATTTGTGAGGACTTTGTGTACTTCGTTGCTGGTTTTGACCTCTCCGGCTGATGCTCCCCGAGGTTTCATTTTCTCCTGACCCCCGGCTGTTCTCCCCGCGCGAAAAGTGCAAACCGTTGTATGCGCATGTGCGTTCATTTTTCTTTAAATCTTCTGAGAGATGATATACATGCATTTGGCGATTGCATGTGCGCGATTGACTTGGTATGTGCCTATCCTTGGCGACACACAAGCGCAATAACAGTGGTCTGGACCATGGACCACTGTGACCAACCGCTGGCCACTCATCTTACCCTACCAGTACTGTAACTTTCACGTGCCCGTTATCAAAAATAGTGTACTGTAGAAGGAACAGGTAAGGGTAAAGCCACGCCTCTCCTACTCTGAAGCCGCGGACAACTGCAAGTTTTAATCAGTTGTTGACCTCCACCAGTCTCCAGTGGGACGCACCCTGACCATTCATCCGTAACGCTGGTAGCGCAGCGCAGGCGGGCGTCACCGACGTGCAGAAGCCTCACCAAGCCCTCACTCACCCGGGCATTTACAGGCGCGCGGCGAGCACGTGCCGATTCTCAATGCGCCCACGAGCTGGGAACAGTAGCCACGGGGACAGCATTCATCGCGTCGGTCCAGCGCAGCGAAGACGAGGATCCAACTCGGCCATGCAAAGGGCAATTACGCGCGCAACAGGGCCGATGGCGGTGGGATGAAGCAGCACTGGGATGAAGTACGCGCTAAAGGTAGATAGGTGAAGACAGATCGCGGCAAGCTCCCCGATCCAGAAACGTGGGACACATCGTGCGCGCGGCGCGATTTCGCTTCCGTTTTCGACAAAGTTGTCGACGCCGCCGCAGCTGGATCGTACGAGTAGAAACCAGTGGGATCGATACGTAAGTTGCCGAGCTAGACAGCCTGATAAGAACCGACGTGGCAGCTTACTCGCGTGACTCTGATTGCACTCTGAAAGGTACGGGGAAAGCGCATGTGGCTCGTTTACATGTGAGATCATATTCCTCTTTCTGAGTCATCTTTAAAAATTTTACCATTACCGTGCATTCGACAGCATCTCCATATACGACAAAGAGGAATCCAACGCATACATTTTGCAGCTTGAGGGCCAAACAGCATGTATTCACGTGTCTTACTTGCATCATGATATATTGATATTTCTAACTTGTAAAGAGAGTGAGTACGTACGTTCCAGCCAATGCTAATGCTGGCTCGGAAAAGAGAGCAGGTACATCCTGCGCGCCGAGATTGGTGAATATTCTACGGGACGTAGGAGTGGCTGGTGAGTCAAGAACGTGCACTCCACAAGACCGCCGCCGCAGACGACGACTATGAACAACGGGGATGCTTTATTATCAAGTTACACCCGTCACGAACAGCGTTACCGACAAATCCACCGAATCTAATGGGCAAGCGATTGCTCATCTTGTGGATGCGGCGCCTTACTTTCTTGAACAGTGTAGACTGTTTGTGGTAGCAAGACGTATTATACCATATCCAGGGGGATGAGATTCCGGAGCGTGCGTGCCTGGTCGCGAGCAGACGACGCATGCAAATTAGCCACGTGAACAGTGTAGACTGTTTGTGGTAGCAAGACGTATTGTACCTAGCTCTGTTCATCAGTCTATCATACTGTCTACAGGATCTCGACGATATACTTGTTTACGTGGACCGTAAAATTAGCGTGATGACAGTGTCACTTTGTGTATACTCCTACTTTTCTCAGGTGAGGCGAGACAGGCACATGCATGCTTGTACCCTTCACGTACGGCTACCAAATGATCGACGGGGCTAACAAACCGTCGACACGTGTTGCTTCTTCATTCCACCATTCGACATCAACAGGGCGAATGGGACACCCAACTTACACAGCTGCTGGTAATAGTGGCGGTTGATCCGCGACTAGCTGATGACTCCGTGAACGTGTCTGTTTGGCGATATATATATATATGGTGTCAAGGCGACCCCATGGTGCTTGCGTATTTTATAGTTTCCGTCCTTGTTGCCTTTCAATGATTAATTCAATTTTATAGTAGTAGTGTCCCTTGATGAGAGGTGTGGTATATTGATCACATGCTTATAGACAGGTCGCTGTCATCCGTGACCATGTGAGACAAAGATTCGTACTCATCACTTTTAAAATAATTGTCGCCAGGAATATAGAAATGCAGGCCAGAAATACTAGTATAGTGCTGTTAGGCTAACTTTTGTTGTGTGGTCGACCATTGTGTCGTCAATCTCGTCCACTACAGGGGCAAGGGCAAGAGGCGGAGACCTCCCTTTGCATACTTCTTGGTCACCAGCACGTATTTTAATCGCGCGCGTCCAGTCGATTCATGTGAGTGACATCTACCGTCCCGACATCCCGTTGCCCGGTTCTGGTTGGAACACGCCCATCAGCATTTGGGGTCCTGCTGCGTGCTGGAGTCCTATCTGCAGCGCAGGTCGATCTATCTGCACGTGAACGCGATCGAGGTGCGTGCCCCATCCCGATCGGCCTCTACAGCTAGATGGCCGCGCGTGTACCACTAGCAAGTGGTGTAACGCAGGCGGCGACAGTGCAGAACTCGATCGGTATCTCGCGGTGCGTCATGCTGTGCGGATAAGCCTGTGACGTGGGACGCATCCAACCACGGACGGATTCCTGCTATTACGTCGATCAGAAAGATCGTCGCGAACCGATTCGATCTCGATCGCCGCCGGTGACGGGACCGAGGACACGACAGCCGGAGGGCCCGTGTCGGCCACGCAGCCGCCTTCCTTTCCGGGCGCTGCAGGCCCTGCCCCTCGCCGCTATCCTGCTGCCGGCACGCGGCGGTCGCGGTGCCACTGCTCGCGCTAGCTGCTGTCCCCGTCGTCGGCCACCGTAAAAAACACGCTGCCCCCACGCACCAGCCGCAAGCCGCGAACCTAGCGTCGTCGGGACACGGCGCGAGCGAGATGGTCAGATGTGGATGCCCTGCCGCACGGGGCAACCGTGTCTTGGCTGACGGGGTACGCGGCCTTGATTGGCAGGCGCCGCAATGGGAACGGCCGGTCCGTCGACAAGCCGCTACGCGCAACAGCGACGGAAAAAGACGTGGTGTCCGTGAGGCACGTCGAGAAGGCCACGCGCGCGCTCGGTGGGCGGAGGAAAGCGCCACCGCCGAGCCGGCACGCGCTGCAAAACGAGAGGAGGCTGTCGCCGTGGATTTCATCGGTGACCAGAGCTCCGTCGCGAGCCGTGCTCGTAATAACCATCCACGTACGGCGGCACCGCGGCACTACGCACACACGTGACACAAAAGACCGACAAGCTCACATGAACCATGGCTCAGGTCGATCGCGTGCTCCACCATGGGAAGTTCTGAACGCCCGGGACGAGGACGACGACTGTGTGCTCAGACGGACCAGACCAGCGCCGTAAAGCAGTAACACGTGCGATGGCCACCGCATGGAGCACGTACCGGTGGTACAAGAGTCATCACAGCGTGGCCGTGGGGCAAGACGACGGACACATGCAGGGCCTACTCCGACAGACAGACGCCATGATTGCGCTCGGCGCTCATCTAGAATCTGGACTCTTCCTCTTCTGTCTCTCGCACCGTCGCTTTCGCTCGCTCTCGTTTACCCGTTCGGTACAGCAGGGTACACTAGAGTCGAGTCGAAATGAAACGTCTCTGTCTCGAGTGTCCTCTTTCTTCGCCGATCTTTCCATATGCTGAATGATTCTCAGCGGGGGTCTCTTTCGTTGGTGTGCCCTACTCCATGACTGCGCCAACAACCTCTCTTACTGTCTTGCTGCTCGTGGGATGAGGTGTTAGCACTGAAAGATATCGATCTGCACCTAAGATCCGCAGGAGTTGCGCCGGATCAATTGGTGTTGGTTGAATGTACCATTCATGATCCCCTTTTTTCTATTTGGTTGTAGTTAATTCCAACCACCGTAATATTTCTTTAATCATTTACTTTAAGCAAACTAGCAGCGTACTAAAATTGCGCTGAATTAGAATCCCCAACGTTCGTGAATTTGAAGTCACACTGGCTAATATATAACCCACTCACGCCGAGTAACTCACATATAAACCAGCATGACTTTGAAATCACCATGGTGGAGAATCTCAATCCAGTTACGATGAGCTAGATTTTCCCCTAGTTACGTGTATGTCTCTCTTTCGTCGCAATTTGGATTACATTTTCCATATGCCCACTTGCTTGGTTCTGTGTTCTTTGCTATCCCAGGCATGCGTAAACTCGTTTCTTTTGCCTAGATTTGGCATAACCAACAAGAACCAAAAATCACGTCACCGTGTAATCACCACCCAGCCAGCATGACATAATACGACAAGCGTTGCAGCCTTGCAGTGGAAGCAGATAATGACCACGGAACAGGGAAGTGAAAAGACCGCACGATGGAAACACATTAGGGGCGAACAAAGAGCTACCGGTGGCGACCAGTCAAATCAAGGTTGGAAATCTAATCGCGTGTTTTTGTTTGGTTCTGGGCAAGGCTTTCGTGACACGGCCGGGCGTTCAGTGAGTCTGCGAGTGACCGAACACTTTCGTGGACGTGACGACTATTCATGCCCATCCGTTCTTATCCGTCCATGATCGGTGTAGCTGGTTGATTAGCGGCCAAACTATTCATGCCGGCGAATAAACAGAACTGCGAAGTATGTAAAATGCGGTGCAAGAGGATGCTTTGTGGTACAATGAAAATAGGCAGTTTTTGTATTGGGACCTGATATGTGAGTGACGATTGTAGACACAGGTCACAGGTGCAATCCGGCCGGTGATCGAATTGAAGATGCGTGGAGCACAAACGAAGCAGAGAGCAGGGGCGATGAAACACTGATCTTCTGTATGTCGCTGTGCCCAAAACCTCCACAAATCTTGGGTCTTCGCGTACATGGTAGGGTCCTGAATCCTCGTGGCCACTGTGACCGTATGGGCGTGCGAGATCCCCAGTGGCGTGGTGCAAATGTGCAACCATCCCCGTGTCCCCCGGCCGATTTCATCGCTCAAAGAGTTGCCTGGCCGTTTACGTGACCTGCACAGCACCCGGCATGGAGCTTGATAAAGAGATGTGAGTAGTAGCTTGCCATGTCCAAAAGACTGTTGGTGCACCGAACTCTATACGCGTGTCTCGCTCGCCGATTGGGAGGAGCAGGAGGGATCCGTTTTCCCTGCAGCAGTGCAGAGAAACATTGTTCATGTGAGCTGGACAGTGTTTAATGTATGTTACAGTAGCACGTTACAATAAAGTTCAGTGCTGTTAATTTTTCTCTGCAGCAGTTACTGTAGCAATAGATCTGAGACGTTTATTTTTTATCGAACGGTTAAAACCATCCACAAATTCCCGTGCTACAGTTCACGGAAGAGGATTTGGTTCTTAGCAGGAGCAGGAGCAGGAGCAGGAGCTGCGCGCAATCAGGGGAGGAGAGGCTAGGACAGCGACGACACGAACCCGCTGATTGTCGCAAACAAGGGGCTGCGCGCCCTGTTTTTCCTGGCGGTTGGGAGCACACCAACCGGTTCTGTCCGATATTAACGGTCGAGCAGTGGTTGGTTACTGTGCGTCCCTACTCCTCGTGATGGAGTAACGACTCCGTGCTAGTAGTAGGCATCATGTGACTCATGTCTACGCTCTATGCCAATGAACTTTCGAACGAACCCGACCTGCTAGGAGTACTCTGCGAATTGCAAACCACGTCGTATGTAAACTCAATCTAATTGCACACTAATTACCTTACAGCCTCCGTATGCTGCATATGCTTATCCTGGTGGGCGGGATACCCATCTCGATGAATGGCTAGCTCGATTAGGATACGGCGACCATGTCCCAGGGGATAGACAGCGACATGTAGCGGCAACTCGAGCACATACAGCTCCGGCATGCAAGCGTTAATTTTACCACTGATCGATGCGGATGTAAATCTGCTGATTCGCTGACTTAAAATCAGCGGTAATTTTACCACTGATCTAAACCTCAAAAGGATCATATGTCAATGGCGAGTTTAAGTCAATGGCAAAGTTATGTCTGAGTTTAAGTCAGTTGATCCGTGCCTGATTGATGCACAATCAAGCCTAGTGCCGTCTACACCCAACAAATTGCCATTTATTTCGAAGAAATGCTAGAGTTAAATTACAACTTTATTGCAAATAAACGGTAAGTTGGATTAGATAATGAGCATAGTAGCTTACTACCGCGCCTGTGACAAAAAAGAGTTAGCAGCAAAACCACGGTGGTGCTGAATGGTTTTGTGCGCGGATAGACAAAAGCTACCGCAAAGTACAATCACCTGTTTTTTTTTTTACTAGAACAGGGAGATTAGCAGCTATCTTGTTCGTACGGTCCGCGTCACGGTCGACAGGCGATATGAATAGGCCTGATAACGGGTTGGGGCCAAATGGGGTTTTTGGGTTGAGTTTGAAAAAGGGTTATCTTTGGATGGGTTGAATCGGGTTGGTACACAAAACGGGTTGATTTGAGTTTTGGTTAGTGGTACGGCGGGTTGGAACGGGTTGAGGCGGGTTCACTCCAATTGTCACTACGCGGCCTCACCGGGTGACCCTGGCCCCGGGTCCTCGACCGCAACTAGCCCGCCGAGGTCGAGCCATCCCCAATTCTTTGGGTCGCGGTCGCCGACTGCGAGTGTCCCCAATCCGCCGTCCCCGATCCTTCGGGTCGCGGTCGCCGACTGCGAGTGTCTCCAATCCGAGCACGGGCGCCGCCGCGCCGCCATCAAATAGCGCGGCACCGGCGCCGCCTCCTTCTGTCCTTCGCAGGAGGCTTGCCTGCCCCAGTCGGTTGGGGCGCCCCCTCCTTTGAGCGTCTCGCCAGCCCCAGCCGGCTGGTGCGCCGGCGCGCCGCTCCTTCGCCGCGCCTCACCGCTTCGTCGGCCCCATCCCACAGGGGCGCCGCCGTCTATCCTTTGCCGCACCTCACCGGTCCCAGCCCGCAGGAGTGCTGCCTTCTTCGCCGCGCCTCGCTGGACACCCCCAAGATTCGAACCTCAGAAAATCGGAGCTATGACATTCCTGGGAGTTTTTTATATATAATAACACAACAACCTGTATGTGTTATGCATGCCTTATCTTCTTACGCTGTAACTAGTGATGTCGAGTTATTGACCCTGCCTTGTTGTGTTGCAAATGTCTGCCTTTATTATTATGGCTACCATCCTTCATGGACCATGGTGCTGGACTTTTTGCTGGTTATGTGGTTGCCTTTTACTTGGAGACTATAGTTGTTACTTAATTTCAAATTTGATCAGTTTTTGCTCTATTTTTTTATGGTAGCAGCTATTGTGATTTTATTATTGTAGAAGAAAAGGATAGAAAGGGAGCTGGAGATAAAGAGAATGCAAGCAGAGCTCTTGCCTCTTTGCTGATTTTGTTGTGGTTGTTAAAGGATTTGGACCTGTTGTGTTTGTTCCGTAGAGTGTCTCTTGTTGTTCTGGTTGAAGGGATCATGTTTTATTTCCTTTTTGTTAAGAAATGAGACTTGTTTGTGCTTCAACATGAGTGGGACATTTGCTAGCACTGCACGATTGTGGTCCACAAAACTAGTATTGTTCTGGTTGAATGTTGAATGCTGGTCGAGCTGCTGTTCAGTGATGTTGAATGCTAGACAAGGTCTTTTCTGTTCAGTGATGTTGAATGCTGGTCCAGCTGTAGAGCAACAAGTGCACGACATTGAGTTGTGGGTTGTATAGCAACAAGTGCCTGATTAACCTTTTTTTCCCCACATGGCTGCACCATGGCAAACCCATGGGTAATTATGGGTTGTGGGTTGGTTTGGGATTTGTTTACTTGTGGGGTGAGGTGGTTTGAGTGGATGGATTAATTTTTTGGGTTGGATTGGTTTGGGGGCACATGAGTAATAGAATTTGGGTTGGTTTGGGTGTGGGGTGGGTCTTAGACCATTAGCAGGCCTAGATATGAACAAGCGTCTCAGCGGTAGCAAACAGTTGGGTCAGGCGATCAAGCATCAACCCGTCCTATGTTCCAAGTTCAATGTAGGCCGAGGCTCCCCGTCGATACAAAATTCTGTCGGTATGTCTCTTGGGATATTTTTGCTACACGTCGACGGTGCAGCCTGATCCTCCGTGATCTGCAACAACAGACCGCAGGTTTTAACTGAAACAGAGATAATAAACAGTTAAACAGCCGGCATGGCGAGAGCTCGCGATCTAACGTCGTCTCATGTGGCGCGGCGCTGAAATCTCGACAAGTGCCTTCGATTAAACGGGCTTGTGATTTGTGAAGTCCGGGTCCCCGGTGGATCGCACGTTGCTATCCCTGTAAGCCTCGTGGCGAGAGGAATCAGTATCGGGCGCTATGTACGAATTTGCAGAGGCGTTGCTACCTGAATAGGCCTTTTTCTGAAGATGAAATAAAGAGTGCTCTCTTTGATATATAGTCTAATAAAGCTGCTGGCTCTGATGGCATTCCATTGATTTTTTTCAAGCTAATTGAGACTTGGTGAAACAGGATATCTTGCAAATTTTTGAGGATTTTTATAACAATAAGCTGATGTTAGCAGACTGAATTATGGAGTGATTACTTTTGCTTCCTAAAACTAAATCTGCTGATAGGATTTAATTGTTTAGACCCATTTGTTTGCTGAATTCCATATATAAATTGCTGACTAAGGTCCTCACCATTAGACATAACCATATATGAACAAGTTGATTGATAGTTGCCAAAATGCTTTTATCCCTAAAATAAATATTATGGATGGGATTATGTCTCTATATGAAATCCTGCATGGAACTAAACTTAAAAAGCAGATTGGGGTAGTGCTTAAGCTAGATTTTGAAAAGGCTTATGACAAAGTCAATTGGGATTTTTTGTTTAGATGTCTTGAGATTAAGAAATTTAGCCCTTTCTGGCTCACTTGGATCAAACAAGTCGTTTGCAATGGCACCCTCAGTGTGAAGCTTAATAATCAAATTGAGGGCTACTTTGCTAGTTACAAAGGGGTGAGACAAGGGGACCCTTTATCCCCTTTCTTCTTTAATATGGCTGCTGATTGTCTTACTTAAGATGTTTCATAGAGCTCAGCATAATGGGTTAGTAACAGGACTTGTTTCTCATTTGATTGATAAAGGGGTGGCCATTCTGCAATATGCAGATGACACAATCTTGTGTCTTCAGCATGATATACAAAAAGCTAATAATGTTAAAATTCTATTGTACATTTTTGAGCTGATGTCAGGGTTAAAAATTAATTTTCAAAAAAGTGAAGTTGTCTTGATTGGGGGGATAATAACATAGCCTCTGATTATGCAAATTTGTTTCATTGTGAAGTTGGAGTTTTTCCTATTAAATATTTGGGGGTGCTTGTTGGTCTCTTTAGGATTTATGTTAAAGATTGGGATCTGGTTTCACAGAAAATATCTGGAAAGGAGGTTCTATGTCTTTTGGTGGTAGACTAACTCTCATTAATGCTAGCTTGTCTAATACCCCAATCTATCACATGTCTATGTATTTACTTCCTAAGAATGTGATTCAAAATATGGATAAAGTTAGAAGAACTTTTTTCTGGCAAAGAGGTGCTATCAAGAGAAAATATCATCTTGTCAAATGGGATAAAATTTGTATGCCTAAGATAAAAGGAGGGTTGGGTATAAAGAATCTTCAATGGATGAATATTTGTTTATTGTGTAAATGGTGGTGGAAGCTTGAAGTAGAAGAAGGTTTATTGCAGGAAATTGTCAGAAAAAAGTACCTTAGAAATGGTACCTTAACCAACGCCAAGCACAAACAATTAGACTCCCCCTGTTGGTCTGATCAGTTAAAAATTTGTATCTGTTAGGCAGAAAGAGGAAAGTTGGTAATGGTGAGCAAACCCTGTTTTGGGAAGATTGTTGGCTTGATGGGAGACCCCTAGCTGACTTGTTCCCTGAAGTGTTTGATATTTGTAATAATAAGAATATTACCATTCATGAGTGTAGAAATAAGAACTGGAATTTGAATTTTAGAAGAAGGTTTGACGACACTTGTCTTTTACATTGGCAAGAGATTATGGCTAAGATTGGAGGATATACCTTCTCCTCTAATGCTGACAGTTTCTTGTGGACCTTTGCTAAAAATTGCAAATTTTCAGTTCAATCTCTTTATAAAAAAATCCATGCCAATATTCAGCAAAATCTCAACAAACATATCTGGAAAGCTAGCATTCCTCTGAAAATTAAGATCTTTGTATGGTTGCTGAAACAAAATGCTACTCTGACTAGAGATAACATGAGAAAGAGAAACTGGCCTGGGAATGTGATGTGTGAGTTTTGCATCCAAGATGAGACTTCTAATCATCTCTTTTTTTTTGCGCCTGATTGCTAAAGCAGTTTGGAGTTGTGTGGGAGTTTGTTTAGGGGCTGATTGTATCCCCAACTCAGTGCAACAATATTATCAATGGATTAAACGTTGGCTGCCTCATGGAGATAGTTTTTTGTTTTTGGTCTTGCAGCATTTGCATGGGCAATCTGAAAAACCAGGAACAAGTCTTGTTTTGAGAAGAAATGCATTCATAACCCAAGTGAAATTGTTTATCAGGTATGTGCTTTTTTGAAATACTGGGCAGGTCTTTTGAAGGACTTATCAAAAGAAGATTTGATCCGTGGGGTGGAGAGTTTGCTGCAGACGATTTCGGCCATTAACAGATTTCAGCAGCGCTCTTCGACAAGCTCGTTGAGATTGCAGATTAGAGGCCTAGAAGACGAGGACGCTGATGATCAGTAGCAGATGCCTTCGAGCCAAGAGGACATCTGAAGACATTCGCCAGTAGTTGCTTTGCGTCGTTTTTGCTGGGTGATGGTTATTTGTGTGCAGTCTTAGTATTGTCTGATCATCTGTTTAGTCTTTTTGGTTTCTTTCGGTGGATGTTGTGTCATCCTGGTGCCGTGTGTGGTCGGTTGTCGAATGTTGGGTTCTATCTCTGTTTTGCGTCTCACTCTTAGCGGTTTGCGCGAGTGATTGAACTGGTTGTACTTACTCGTTGTTCTGTTACGAAAGTATTAGATTAGAGGGTGTCTCCTCGTCGAAGATTCCACCGGTCCAGGCTCCTGTGTATTCTTGAGCAAACGATGCCGATCGACTTCTTATACAGGATACCTACGTCACAACTCATAACAACAACAGCTGGCCTACGAGTTCAGCTGCGAATAGGAGTTCAAGACTGTGCAGTGCAATAGCGGAATTTGCAGCGCCGCAGTTTCGTGGGGCGGACTGCAGATCAACCAACTTCAGATCCCCCAGGAGGGACCATCGATCGGACGGACCACGTCTCTCCAGTTCAACATCAGCAAAACGCGCGTCACACGTGCAGCAGACAGGACGATTTGGATCGGTGAGCCCGCGCGTGCACTGTGGTGGCGGAATCACGGCAGGGCAGGGCGGGGACGCGGGACGCCGGAGGATGCAAAAGCGGTTGGCTCCGTACGGGGGCCGCGAAAGGCGCCGCGCACCGGAACGGGCCTCCACGGCGTGGGGGCCTTGCGAATGAGAAGCCTCCACCGCCGTGGCCGCGTGACCCGGCCTGGCCCGTTTTGGGTGCGAGGTGATGGCGCCGTTGAGCTGTGCGTGTGCCGACGTGCTGCTCACCAATCACCGGCGGCGATTCGGTTCACGCGCGTGTTGCCGCTGCGCTGCAGGCCAGAACTTCTTGCTGACTCGCCGTTGTCGCGGGGACAGGAGGAGCTGGCATGGGGATCCACCTGCGTTGCCGGCGGGGACGGTGCCGGGGGAGTAGGCGCGGAGGTTCCGCGACGACGTCAATTGTTCGGCGAGACGCAGTGGCTGGATGGGGTGGACGCTCAGGCGTGTCAAGCCTCGTATTCTCAGAATGAAATGACCTGGGGATTGCCATAACGTCACCGGTTGGCGACTCATCTGTTTCAGTTCTGTGGTACACGTCGGTGCCAGGCACGTTTCTATCTAGTCACGCTGGGCTCACAAAACAGAGGCCCATAAATGGGAAGAACTGTTTGACCACAGTAGTACAGTACAAAACATCATGTCATGTTGATGGATGCCTCAAAATCTAGCATGGCTGGAAGAAAGCCCAAGCTTAACGCTTGCTTGCTGCTTCTACTTCTTTCTGCCGCAAGGATGCTAGCTGTGGAATCCAAGAAAAAATATCTTGCCTCACGATTGCAAAAAGCAAACACCAAGGTGATGTTTGGATATAATTGGGTTTGAGAAAAAGATATGTAATAGGAAATAAAGAGGTGGGTTGAGGTTAAGGATTGCTTGTCTATTCCTTTTCCCATGTTTGGGATAGGGTAGTATTTTTTATTGGACTAACATAACCCTGACTAAATTAAAAAGAATAATATTTTAATGCTTTGTTGAGGACAAAATTGTAATTGCACACCACTATGATGTTATTTCCCACCCAAACCCACCCCCACCAGTGGGTTACAAACCATGAGAAATGGAAGAATCATTTCCCTTTTCCTAAGACTAGCTATTTCCCTAACCCAATAGCCAAGCAAAGGAAATAAGTCATCCCATTCTCCATTTCCTCAACCCAAGTTACATTTCCATGTGTCCAAACATCACCCAACAGTATATGGCTACCGGTCTGCCGTTATGTTAGACAAAAACATAATTTCACAACGCTTGCTGCACTGGAGAACAAGAGTTGAAAAACCAGCCAAAGTTAAAAGGACGCTCTGAAGCTTAACTCACAGAAAGAGAGGGAAAACAAATTTTGCTTTAGCATTCTAATAACAATACCTGACCGAGAAAAACATCTGTACATGTTATCATCGCCATAAAGCTGCCGCATCACTCATACAACAAAAACCAATGCATGGTATCTGGGTTCGAGAGCTTGTGAACTTCTCTCATGGTGAACCTGGTGCAGGTGGTTTCGGGGTCTGATTTTTCTGGTTAGCTGCAGCTTGGGCTTTGGTGTCACTCACCATTGATTTCTTGACCTGATGGTGACAAAAAGAAGTCAACATGACATAGAATAAAGTGACCAATAAAAGCAATGGACAGCAATCAGACATGTTCAGGCAGAATAATTGTGTCGATCTGAGATATATTTGGAACATCATTAACATTTAACAATAGGTTTTGCTAATTCAAAAGTTAAAATTTGACTGCACATCTAAGTAGTGATTTTTTTCTTCAGGACACAACGAATGCAGGTTTTTGTCTGCATGGCATTAAACTTGTTTTTGCCCAAAACATTATAGTAAATTGGGAACTTTGTCTGCAGGACATTGGGCGTTGTGTTGCAGACCAAACATGATTCCACAATGTGCCCCAGGCAAAAACACTTTTTAGTTTCCTGTAGACAGAAGTCCTGAAGTAAAATTTTCGAGAATACACTTCCAGGTTTCAAGACATTAGTATTGGAGGTATGACGGCTTATTAGTAGTGCTGGAGAAAGCAAGTCATGCCTAAATTTATATAGATATATGCTGAGAAATGAAAAGAGGGTACCAGAGAAAGCCTCTCCCTGTGAATATCACTGACATGCTGCATATTGTCAAGATATAACGCATCAAATTATCAGTACAAGATGAGAAAAAATAGAAATACTGGGATAAACCTCAAAGCAAGCAATCAAGAGGAAGAAACATATATGAAATATGTACAATTGTCAGAAACCTGTTTCTTGTATAGTTTAATTTCATCCCCACTGAAGCCTGGCAAGATGATATTCCAGCTTTTTTCTGCATTACAGAAACATGAAAATATAGGACTACATTGATAAGGCTAATTTAGAGATATAACAGTATAACACACATATTTCTACAAGATTAGAAACCAAAGGGGTCACCTGCATGTAGAAGTACATCTTTTGCCTCTAACGTGTCAGATTTTCTATGCTTTGCTAAAGAACAAGCAAATGACGCGACCTGATATAGACAATTATCAGCAGAAAGAAGCTGAAATGGCTACTGATAAGGAGCCCAGGAGATACAACATAACAAAACGAATATTTAACGGTGGTAACCTATATGAAACCTTAGCCAATTCTTATTTTCCAATTATTTAATGGTGGCAACATTCTACGATGGTTAAACAGAGAATAATATAAAAGAAAAGAAAAAAATGAAAGTCAAACAGAATGAAGATAACGGAGTCTTCAACTCTGAAATGACTGACGTAAGGTATTCCAAGGTACAAGTAATTATAAATGGCCAAGGAACACACAGCTGGAAGTATCAAAGGAGCTAGGTGTCAAAAGAAACAAGAATCATAGGTCAAGAAAGATGAATCACCGGAAAGGAGTTCATGCAACGTTTGGGTTGAATAATCCAATATAATGTAGAAAAGCTCGAACGGCACGCGTATTTTTAAGATCCATAAAGGAAATACATTTACAAAAGCAGTAATGCGTGTATGCTTAGGCAAAATCAAAAAAGGAAAGCAAGCAGGAGGCCGAATTACTTACAGATTCGACAAAATCTTCTGCAATGTCAATAAGGACATCTTCAACTTCTGGATCCAGCTTTTCATTAGGATCAATCTGCCAAGCATATTCAATGATGTAACTGAGGGAAGGTGTTGGACACTGTTCAGAAAAGTAAATATTGTTTACTAACTGTCGGACCATACTAATTAACATCTGCTCAGCTATTATTTAAATAAAGACTTGGCCCTGATTTATTAGAAGCACATAAATATAATGGCACTCATGTAAATGTAACACAGCTAGGCCAAATGAAATATAGTTAAGCATTCTAAGGATTTTATTAAGTATTGTAAGAATTACGAAGGGGGGGCCCTGATGCAGCGGTAAATCTGTTGCCTTGTGACCATGCGGTCATGTGTTTGAGTCTTGGAAACAGCCTTTTGCAGAGGGAAAGGCTGCATACAAAAGACCCAAAGTGGCCGGACCCTTCCCCACATCCTGCGCAAGAGGGAGCTACGTGCACCGAGCTGACTTTTTTATTATTATTGTAAGCTGCTGCAATGTACCTGTGAGACTAATTCACGTATGCTTCGCTTGGTGACTAGTCGATTACCATTTTCACCAGCGTCTGTATCAGTTGTAATTGTATCCACAGATTGCATAACAACATTCGGTGCAGAAGGAATATCAGGCTTCTGTGCTGTTGACACTGGAGCACGAGCAGCTTGTTGCTGGGAAAGCTGTAGCTGATTTCTGAGTGCAGCATTCTGTTGATTTTGACGTGAAGTACTTTGTTGCTGAACTTGCTTCTGCTGCAAAAGTTGATGCTGGGGTCGTTGCTCCTGCTGTGCAGATACCATGTCCTGTTGATGTAAAGGTGCAGATGCAGATTGTTGTGGTCTTGGTTGTGGAAGTTGTGGTCTCTGTTGGGGCCTAAATGATGAAGACGTGTTTTGCAAAGGTTGCTGTAGCGGAGGTGAACTCATAGACATTGACCTTGTTATAGCACGGGCTGGGGGTCTCTGCAGGAAAATAGTTTGTTAGACAGATACTATGTTACACACTAGAATGAATAATAAAGAAAGTATTCTCTTGTAGTCTTGTACACTGAGCCGATCTGAAGTAAAGGCAACTACGGGTTAGTTCTGAATATTATTTTAAAGAAAACAAGAGTCAATAATTGTGCAGATTAATAAGTGACTACACCGCAATTTAAAAATAAACTGCAATTGCAACTTCCATGACAAAAAATATTTAAATGCAATTTAGTTCTATATGAACAAAAAGAAAAAAACCAAGAACTAAATTCTCTCTGCTTTTAAAAGGAAAAAAAAGGAAGGAACTCACTTGTGAACCTGTCATTTGACTACCAGACGAAATAGGCGTTGTAACAGTTGTTGATAGTGGAATTCCCGGGCTTGGCTGTTGCGGACCAGATGTTAATCCTGGTCTCATTTGCGATGAGCTAACAGAATTAACAATAACAATATTTTGAATCCCTGGCGATGGCTGCCTAAACTAGATGCCATTTAGGAATCTTCAGTAAGTTCAAAAGTAAAGAGAAGAGAACAATGCAAATATTGAAAAAAAAAACACCAGACCCGAACTGAACAAAGTTATAATAATATTACATAGCTTAACTACAGAGCATTTATTTGTAAGGAGGACAAAATTCCATTTAACCTTTCAAATAGGAGCATTGCTGAGTTACAAGCCGTGATGAAACTGCATTTGTATCTATAATCTACTAGAAACATGAACTCCATTTGACAATTCCCTTTCCCAGATGGATAGATGCCACAAGTTAACATAGTAGATGGCATCGATAACAAATTGCACATTTACACTTCTAGGAACTGAATTTGTATATGATAATTTCAGAAGTAACTGGACGCCCAGGTTCAGATAGTACTAGTGATAAGAAATAAGGAGCCAATTGAGAAATACCAGATAAAAAATAAACTGCAAACATGGGTTCCTATATTTTCAAGTACCTATTGTACGTTACAGCAACAAACCATTGCTAATCCGTATAGGCCATGTCCCGCTAAGAAGAAACTAAATTTTTACATACCACCATGAACATACTGGGAATAATCCAAGCGTAAAAACGAAATTGACCAGAAGTCAAACCTGTGAAGGTGACGACGGGGATTGGTCAGAACGGCGATGCATCGGTTCGAATTGGTGGGCAAGGGGAGGCTGCGGCACTAACCCGGTGGAACTAACATGCTTCTGTCCGGGACGCGGAGCAGGAATCCCAAGAACAACGCCACGCCTTGGCGTAGCGGAAGTCGCGGGGGAAGATGCGGGAATGGAAGCCGGGGAAGCGGAGGCTCCCGAACCGGCATGGGCGGAGGACGACGACATCGTGATGGGAGACGCCAGATGGGTGTAAGGAGACCTCATGCGAGGCGCCGGA
This sequence comes from Zoysia matrella, assembly GCA_001602295.1. Taxonomy (NCBI): domain Eukaryota; kingdom Viridiplantae; phylum Streptophyta; class Magnoliopsida; order Poales; family Poaceae; genus Zoysia; species Zoysia matrella. The sequence goes on along the minus strand of BCLG01002565.1, from coordinate 53,968 downwards.
GGCCGTGCGGTGGCGGGGTTGGTGGCTGGGGGCTCTAGAGTTTGCGCGGGGTTTGAGGCGGTACCTGTATTCGGGGTAGGAGTAATGGTGGTGAAGACGGAGGTCAGTGGTGCGGCCGTGGCCGCGCCAGTAGTCGGCGGGTTAGGTGGCGGCGTCAGAGAGGGGGCAGAAGCTGAGGTCGTGGAGGACGCCGGCGCGGAGGCAGCGGCCGCCTGCTCAAGCGGCGGCGCTTCCATGCTGTTTGAGTTTTTGACGAATGGACTCGGCCGTCAGTCAGGGTTCAAGTTATCGTTTGAACCGCAAAACCGTCCCGGAGCGGTTCGACGAAAACCGCGAAAACCGTTAAAACTGTTCGGTTTTTTTTTTCAAAATTCAATTTTCAAATTTTGAGACGGTTTGGACGGTTCGAAAACGGTAAACCGCGCGGTTACAGCGGTAAACCGCGCGGTTTTCCTGAAAACCGGTAACAGCGAAAACCGAGCGGTTTTTGCTAAAAACCGCGAGATTTTTACGGTAAACCGTTTAATTTATCTGAAAACCAAAAAATTAGTGAAAATTAAGAAATTATATTAAAAAGTGCTAAAAAATTGGGCATGAACTATTCTAATTTCTTTTAATATCAATATTGACAATATACTTCATCCACAAATAAAAGACAGTTATTCATTCATAACAAATTCAAAGTTCAGAACACAATAAATCCATATATACATGTTGTTCATTCATAACAAATCCAAAGTCCATACATAGTTTTCGAAGCACATTTTACTTGTGAATTGTACTCCAATCAAAATATGCATTGTCGCACTCTTCACTTGAGAGGAGTTGAATTCCTCTAGTAGGTAACAACTCCGCTTTGAATTCATTCCAAGATTGTCCCGTCTAAGCAGTAGTTGTCTCCCATTGCGAGTATAACATGTTATAAAACTCTGGATTTTGCCATTGGTATACCTATGTGGTGGGAGGTTGTGTGCTACGATCACCGTACGGATAATTGTAGTACTTATTACCTTGGCTGTATGAGGAATCACTGTCTGGCGTGGAATAGTATGTGCCGTAGTAATGCTGCCTCCCCTCCATCGATGTACTTGCTGACTGTGGAGCTCCATGGTCCTCATCCTGTGTAGCATGGGTATAGTCTGTCTCACCTGCAAAAGAAGTGAAGTGTAAGATAAATGAGTCAAAATTGATCGTATGATGCGAAAAATTTGTTACCTGTGAAACGATGAGTTGTGACCGGTGCCTGTGACTCAGGAACTATACTGCCTGGTGGGTCTCCAGATGTAGTCCGAGAGCTGCTATCATTTGATTCCTGGTAGACTGGGCTTCGTCTGGCGTCTCTAGAATATGTAGAGTCGTCACTGTCTACATTCTTACCTTTTACTTTGCTTCTTAACCTCATCTTTTTACCACTTTTTTTGGGTCTTGCACTTTGAACCTTTCTCTTGCCTATGTGAGTATCACCCACATTTTGATCCGCCCATTCAGATATTATTGCAGCACGAGACAAGCGCAGCAACTGTCTACCAGCGTCATCATCTGTAACAAGACGGTTGGGTACAGGACTGTCAGTCTCGGTGGCCTCTTCATCAAGAACAGGGTCAGAATTGGATCTCCCATGTTTCATCCATTTTCGAATAGGATTTGAAGAATCATACAATGACAGCTCTATGAGACGATCAAATGGATCTGCTTCTGGTGGCTTATATGTCTATGAAACATCACGCATACGGATGCGAAGGTTGTAGTTAACATACACCATCTTATGCAATTTCTCATGAGATAATCTGTTACGCACCTTCGTGTGGATCAATGCAAATATACTCCAGTTGCGCTCACAACCACTGGATGATGCACACTGTGAGACTATCCGTAATGCAAGCTGCTGGAGATGAGGTGTGTCACCTCCAAACATGTTCCGCCAAGCTGCAGGAGAAGTATTCTTATCCACTGTCATTCTGTTGGCCAATTCAGTGCCGAATGAACCTTGTTTTCTTCTAAAAATTTCTGCCTCCTGCAGAGCATGCACATGCTATGCGTGTAAATGCCTCTCGAATATCGTTCATCATATTTCGACCCATCCCGTAAGAGTAGTGACTTCTTGGGTTCAAAGATCCAGCTGTACATGTAACAATAGTTAGATATTATTGCAGTAGAAACAAAAAATACAACAATGTTTTTTCGTAAGTACATATTACCTGCATTCACAAAGGTATCATTGCAAATGTCCACCATCCTACGATTTATAATGTTTATATACCTTTGCATCTCTCGCTCATCATTCTTATAAAGGGCTTCATACTCATTTTTACATAAATGATATCTGAGAAGTACTTCACTCAAAGTAGAGCTCTTGTCTTGATCAGCAAAACGAAGAAACGCATACAAAGGTTGCACTGCATCTACCACATGTTTCATTGAATCCCACCATGACATGCTTGCTAGGCAGGAGTGAGCATGCCTTCCGTCTTCAGTATTGACAAATCTACTATTTAAAAATGTCTCAGAACCCATCTATACCATGAATTTTTCTCTTCGACGAAGCATACTCTCAAGAAACATGTAGTTTGTGCCAAAACGTGTTGCATTCCATCTTATCAACTCATCACCAATAGCATTGGTCATCATAGAGTGCAACTGATTATGATTATACAACCAACGAGAAATGTTGCGAGCCGACTGTATCATAGCTTTATGCTCTGAAAACTCACCAATAGCCTTTAGCATCAGGTTGATTGTATGGGCCACACATGGTTGCCAGATAATATGAGGATACTTGTTTCTTAGCAGCTTGCACGCCTTTTTATAATTTGAACCATTGTCTGTAATAAACTGCACAATATTGTCTGCACCTACATCAATGCATACCTTATTCATTTCCTGCACAAGAATGTTTCATTGTTCAAAATACTATTAGTATAAATAAAACAAATAATGCACAAGATCCTACGGTTGTTCAAATATCATAACTGCAAATAAAACAAACAGTGCTATAGAATAAACATATGTCTCGTACTTTGAATATGAAGTCCGCAGATTGGCTGTGCCCAGTAACATCACATGAGTTGTGAAAAAACATGACACCATTACAGTAGATCATAAAGTTTATCAAGCTCATCCCTGTTGGGCCAGTCCAAGAGTCACACATAATCGTGACACCGTACATTGGCCACTCCATCTTGAATTTATCGAATTCTTTTTTGATGTATTTCTCGTTAGCATCAAGATACGTGCCATCTATTTCCCTCCCAGTTGGGCTAGGCACGCCCTCACCTGCAAATATCATGACACACGACATAAATATGATAACATATAACAAAACATATAATACAATAAAATAAAGGTCTCGTACCCCATCTCTGTGTCTCCTTGATAGCACTAACAAAGTATGGACTATCGTCTTTTATACCAGAGATGGCTTCCGTATGAAAAAATTTTGACCATGCGCGTCCAATGGACGACTTTGCTAGCTTGCTCTTCGCAGTCTATGGAACTGTATCGATTCTAGTTTGAATCCGTTCATTACCTGACCTCTGTGATGCGGACCTTTTCATCGTACCAAACAATCCAGACCCAACACCTCCCTGCGATGAACCAGCACCAGCACTACCACTCTCAAACTGACCACCATATGAACGCTGATGCTTTCAGAATTCCTCCTCCTCTCTAGATAAGCTCATGGCAGCCTGCATCTCTTCATCATCCTTCTCATTGACATTTCCTCCACCTGCAACCTGGTGTTGTCTAAGGGTCTGTTTAGCTCGGTCCTTCCTCCGCTCGGCGGTTCTATCAAGCTCTCAACGAAAATAGTCCCGCACGTCCGTGGGAACATGAGGACACCCAAGTACGCTGCTTCCACGATGTGCCAAATGTTGCTTGAATCGTGTGGCACCACCCCCTCTCTTCACGGCCTTGCAATATTTGCAACGAAACCCGAGATACACGTTGTCTCCGTGCTCCCAAACTGAATCGGACTGATCTGACATCTTACAACCAACAATTCCTGAAAATGAGCAACTATGTTCTAAATTTGATAACAAATCGACCAATATTTGAAAAAAAAAACAAAAACAACCATCTCACCTTCGCTGCCACAGAAACCCAGTAGATCGAACGGCTTTCCGCGCTAATCGGGCGGCTTACCGCGAAAATCGCGCGGTTTACCGATGGCGACGGCTAACCGCCCGAGCCGCGCGGCTAGC
>BCLG01002565.1:0-26584 GCA_001602295.1 Zoysia matrella | reverse complement strand
ACGAAGCGAAAGAGAAGGGGGGGTCGCGATCCGATCGTAGGACGTCACCTGGAATCACCTTATGGGCCGCGGAAAGGCTCAAATATCAGAACCCACGCTTTCTGCGGCCATTCGTACAGGTACCTGGGCCGGACCATTACATCCCACGCCGTCTCCAAGCCAAGTTTACTGCTCATGGGCCTGGTTTTGTAGATTTTGCTTTTTCCCTTTCCTTGTTTTGGCGACGGGTATTGTTGGATTGGATTGTTGTAGTTCCTTTGTTTACAGACTACTCCGTATATCTGAGAAAGTGAGCGAGTTAAATGGACCGACATGAGGTAGTATAGGTGGACATGGGCCTACCGGTGAGATAGATACACGTTGTTTTCATCGTTAGTTTTCATTTTTAAAAAGCACTGTTTTTCTTTTTTAAATGCACATGATAAAATATTTTAATAAAGATAGATTAAATTATGTGCACATAAAAATACACTCAAAGTTATTTTTTTTACAAATTTGACGAATAAAATCTCTTCACAAACACAACTTACAAATTTAACGGACCAGTTCTTTCAAATCTATTAGATTTTGAGCCCCACATAAATTAAATTATTATTAGTTAACAAAATACAACAACCCGACAAATATCTACTACTTCCGTCCCTAAATATAAGCATTTTTGGATTTAGTCAAAGTCAAACTTCTTTAACTTTGACCATTAATAATATAAAATTAATAATGTTTTATTATATATAAATTATGTTACTAGATTTTTCATGAAACATACTTTCTGTAATTTTTTATATCAAAAATTATTTAAATTTATAGATATTATTAGTCAAAGTTAATAAAATTTAACTTTGACCGAATAAAAATGCTTATATTTGGAGACGAGGGAGTACTTACTTATTCTCTCCAATCCAACTATATAATTTATAAGTGTCGTCCGTACTAAAGATTTCATGTCACGCTGCGCAGCTGCGAGCTCCGCACCGGCCGCCGAAAGAACCGACGCTCGCGTCGATCCCCGTAAAATCAGCCGCGGCCGCTGATGTTCTACAACCGCCGCCACTTGCAGACTTCCTCGCCGCGCCTCCTCAACATCATCGCCTCCCCTTCATCCTGCATTGGCCTCCTGATCCGCCTCCCTCTTTTCTCTTGTTTCATGCCGCGACCTCAGGGAGTCGCGGCTCGAGCCCGACGCGCCACTGTTCTTTGACCTCGTCTCCGCCTTCATGCGGGCGGCGCTCCCTGACGCCGCGCTTGAGCTGCTTGCCTCTGCGCAGGCAATCGGGCTAACACCACGGTCTAATGCCGTCACTGCTCTAATCTCCGCTCTTGGCTCAGCGGGGCGCATGGCCGAAGCAGAGGCAGTCTTCCTTGAGTTCTTCCTTGCTGGGGAGATCAAGCCACAGACACGCGCTTACAACGCGCAGCTTAAATGTTTCGTAAGGATTGGATCACTTAAGAATGCCGAACAGGTGCTCGACGAAATGTCACAGTGCGGAGTAGCACCCGATGAGGCCACATACAGCCTGCTTGCTGACGCGTACACAAGGGCTCGTAGATGGGAGAGTGCGAGGATACTGCTGAAGGAGATGGAGGCCGATGGAGTTAAACCTACGTGTTTAGCAGAATTCTTGAAGGATTCCGTGACGGGCGATTGGCAGAAGTCATTTGCCGTGCTCCATGAGATGCATCCAAGTGGGGTAACCCTTTTGATTTTTTTGTCGTTACAATTAACTTTGTGTACTGCATGATCTATTGACAAACTCTGTATGCATATTCGAACTGCTCCATCGTTTTTAAATTGATGTCGTCGTTGATTTTTAGTTTCAACTTTGATTATTCGTCATATTCAAAAAAAATGATAAAAAATATTTTTTTATATAATTTGATTAATCATTAGAGTTATTTGAATCACAACTAAAAATTTTACATATTTGAACTAATTTTTTAAATAAGATAAAATGTAAAATTCAACGGCGACATCAATTTAATAACGGTGAGAGTACTCCCTTGTTGACCTGTATAGTTGGTACTCCTATATGATATTATGAATTTGCTTGTCACAGTGTACAGATCACAGTTGCAATAATTCATATATTTTATCCAGTTTTAGATATGATACATGTAAACTTTAATTTTTTATTATGTGATAAATAATGAAAAACTTATAATTTTAATTTTAATATATTATTTTTAAAATTTAATATTTTTTTATCGTAGCATTAGCATGGACATCGGTGTAAGAAGGTAAAAAGTTAGAGACATTGATACACGTGGCATGAAATTAGGAGTGCTTCTACTTGATCTCTGAGTCACGGTGGCAAAAAATTTCTGGCCAGCTGCGTGATGATTTTATTTTTTTTTCAACTCCGTGATGGATTCGACGAGTTCGTGGGCTCGTGGCACCTCCAAATCCATGCCTTCTCGTTCTATGTTTTTACAGCATCAAAATCTCTCGCAACGGTTGAAAACAGAACCAACCTTGCTAGTCGTTTCCGTGCACATCAGAGAATGGTCAAAAATCATCTAGAATAACATTTCGGACCTTTCCAACCACAGTCCACAGGTCTTCATTTAATCTTCTTCTAAACTTAGTCACGGGATATCATTATCACCCCAGTATCCACAGAACAGGGACAGAACTTGATTGAACAAACTCAGAGCAAAGGCAACGGCCGAGAACACACCAGACGTAATCCTGCGCGGAACCGGCCATTTGTCCTGCTAGACACGGTCGACTAGTCACTTACTGTCGCTGCCGCCTGGGTCATCCGGTCCTTCTGCCGCGGCCTATGAAATCCCTCAGAGTCAGTCGCACACCTCGGCGGTGGGCACGAACACTCTGTCAACACTCCAACAGCCAAGCGAGAAGTGTCAGAGGATGGCAGTGCAATGGTTTTGCTGATCCAACGAGTACATCGACGCAAGGCGCACACAATCACGCTTCGGTAATTGAAGCCGTAAGTCTCCGGCTAATCGGCTCTATCATCCTGGATGCTCCGTTTTGTTCAGTTGCCAATGAGTTTTGGGAATTTGGATTGCTCAGTCTTGCAGGCAAGACAGATGGTGAGCTTGCGCGCCAAAGTTGTAGCAATGGCCTCCGCGGCGGTGCTGCTGGTGGGCTGGGCGTACCAGGCCACCCGGCCGCCAGCGCCGGTGGTCTTGGGCTCTCCGGGTGGGCCGACGGTCACCTCTCCGAGAGTCCGGCTCAAGGACGGCCGGTACCTGGCGTACAGGGAAGACGGAGTTGACAAGGGGACCGCCAAGTTCAAGATCATCTTCTCCCATGGCTTCGCCTCATCCAAGGATCGCGGGTTCCCGGTGTCCCAGGTAACAAGCACCTGCTCTTCTAGATCGTACGGTGGAAACACGAATTGTGAAACGTATTTACCTGCATGGAATTGAATCCTGATTGAGATCGAGGCACTCGCTTCTTAACTGTACAGGAGCTTGCCGAGCAGCTGGGGATCTACCTCCTCTACTTCGACAGAGCTGGGTACGGCGACAGCGATGCTAACCCGGCGCGCGGTCTGAAGAGCGACGCCACGGACGTCGAGGAGCTCGCCGACGCGCTGCAACTTGGTGACAAGTTCTACATGGTGGGCTCCTCCATGGGAGCATACACGGCGTGGAGCTGCCTCCACTACATTCCTCAAAGGCCTGGCACTACTACACGCACCTGTACCTGTTCATATCTGATCGGTCATCATGGACTGAACGAAATGGTTATGTTTGGGCTGTTGCAGGCTTGCCGGCGTGGCTCTGGTCGTGCCGGCGGTGAACTATTGGTGGCCTTTGCCTGCCAACGTGTCGAGAAGCGCGTTCCAAAAGCTCGACGCCCGCGACCAGAGGACGTTCTGGATCGCTCACCACGCGCCGTCGCTTTTCTACGCCTGGACAACGCAGAAGTGGTTCCGGGTGGCGCCGATCGTCAGAGGGGAGCGCGACGCTTTTACCGACAAGGATCTGTAGATCCTCGCCGAGCTTCGAAGGAAGGCGCGGGAGAGTGGCAAGATGGCCCCGGTACGAATTACCATGACATGAAACAGATAATTTTTCGGAGGGTCGTTTGAATCTTTGAAATTGAATTCATTTTAATAATTATAATTAAGTATAAATTAATTAAGTTAATGTAGTTATATATAGAATATATTTGTATATTTATTGTTAGATATATCATATTTATATGTTGTATTTTTATGATAGAGAAGTGAGTAAAAAAATATGATATAAGTTAAAGAATAAAATTATAATATAATGATCTATACAATATATTTTCATATATTAAAAAATTGTGAAATCTTAAATTCTAAATAAATAGACTAATTTATTATATAAATTTCAATTCCTCTAAAGGGATTCAAAGGGCGCTGAGTCAATTTCACGCCTACTGACGTGGAGAATTTTTTTTTTCCAATCCAGAACAAAGCAACGCAGCAGGGCACCCACCAATCCTTATGCCGCGACGTGACAATCCTGTTCGGCAACTGGGAATTCGACCCCACGAAGATCAAGAACCCGTTCCCCAATGGCGAGGGCGTCGTCAGCATCTGGCAGGGGTTCGAGGACAAGATCGCCCGCGTCGAGATCCAGCGGTACCTGGCGCAGGAGCTGCCGTGGGTGCGGTATCACGAGCACCCCGAGGCCGGGCACGCGCTCCCGTATATGGACGCCGTGGGGGGCGACATCATCAGGGAGCTCTTGCTTGGCGACGCGCCGAGAGGTTGGCAGACCGAGCTCAGGCAAGACGGTTAAAACAGAACGGAAGGTTTGGGGAGGTGTGGTCGATGTTTGCATTTTGATAGAAGAATAAACGGTGTTGAAAATACTTGGTTGATTAATAAGGAGGTGCAGGAGCCTGGCAGTACCTACCGTAGTTTGATTATGCTACATGATTCGCATTGAGATGGCAGTATTGCGCCATCAGTAAAATCATGTAGTAATGCAGATTGTATCAGTACTTTCACCTGAGAAAGTTACTACTAAGTTTTACGAAATAACATGGCCGTACATTTTTGTTTATAACTGTTGTTAAAAAATATTAAAAATCTCGAACATGCACATCAAATATGATATTGTCAGATCCAAAGTTATCGTTAGAGTATCGCGATACCTTCTGTAAAAGCACCGATCAAGAGAAGTCACAATCAACGTCATCAAGACCTTATTCAAAATAAAACGGCTACATCACTAATAATCATCAGTGACATTCGCATTTATGGCACTAGTAACCTCTGTATTTACTCTCTATTATGGCCGTTAATGTCATTATGATCATAAACGATCTCATTTATAACTCTCGAACCATTGTACTATAAAAGAGATGTACTATAAAAAAAGACATAGAAGAAACCTCTAAAGCGCATCTAAAACGGACCTAAGGAGCTCTCACTCACCAGAACATCTTTCTTTCTCTCTCGGTAAGACATTTTCACTGGCCATTCGTCATCATATATAATACAAACCACACTTGTTATCCTCCGAGAGGGTTAAATCAGTTTAAATCCTTTTGTGTCTCTCTTGATGGATCTTCGTACTAGTAAAGCGTCTTCGAACCAAATATCTGTCGATCTTGACTCGTAGGTCGAGCATCGACAGAGGCGCGCCAGGTAGAGGCGCATTGTTGAAAATTCGTCAAGTTTTTAACAAATTTTTCACGCATGCGTGCATTCATCTCAATCGATTCATCACCGCCGATATCAAGGAGAGCAAGTCGCGTTTAACCAAGCTCTTCTGGAAGTTTGTCTACATCGACACTCCGCTTCGGGTGTTTATGCTACATGGAGCGTGCTCCTGTTGTGTCCCGTCGGATGGCCAAGCAAAGGGAGCTCATCCAGTCGCTGGAAGAATAAAAAATTATATCTTCATCCAATAAATCGCCGGATGTTCGGCGCCACCACTCGAATTCTTCATCCCGTTTGATGTGGTTCTAGCCCACAGGAGAACAAGCATCGAGGTTCACTACAGCCGCCGAATATACATCAGGGAAGTCTACTTATTTACAAATTTAATTGCATTATTTTTCTACAAACCTTTTCGGCTTCCAGTGCTATCACGAATGCACATCTTTACTTATGCATGTTACGGGAACGATAAATCTGATTAAATAAGATTTATCTCGTACTCCTTATGTCTTTTGTTATTTTTCGTATTTAAGTAAATTAATAGCTGACAATCTTCACTTGAAGTTGTGCACGCATGTTTCCCTAATATTGTTGTTTCTTCGAGAGGACCAGCATCAAGGGGTAGCCCACCCGATTATTAAATCGAAGCACTTCGAGAGTCTCAGGCAACATCGGGAACTTCCTGTCTCATCGGGAGTACAAAGCCTCAAACGCTTGCTGCTACTCGACCGGCAACGGGCTAACTCGCCGGTGGGAGCGATTCTCGTCAGAATGTTTGGATGAATCATTGGTCCACCCTATGGTTGAACCGAAGGTCTTCGGGAGCTTCAGGCGACTATCGAGAGCCTCTGTGTCTCTTCGGGAATTGTTGGGAGCACCTGCAGGAGCACTAGCCTTCGGGAGGGCCTCTTCGGGAGCCGGAATTGTCCTTCGTCGGGAACCAAGGCTGCCTAATAGTTAACTTGCCTCCCTATCTCATCGGGGAGTACCTGCAGGGCTTCATCGGGAGGGCCTCATCAGGAGTGGCTACCATCAGCAACTTCAATATTATTAAACTAAGTCATCATCATCAACGGGAAGCTCAGCCTCTTATACCTCATCGGGAGTACAAATCTTCGGGAGCTCAAACAAGCTGACGAGCTATCAACCTATTTCAGATAAGGTGTTCTGACTATTTTTAACTATTTAATTTCTTTACATGCATGTACTGCATTCAACAGAATAAAACTTTGAACAAACTTGAACTTTTATTTTTTTACGCTTATTTTATCAAGCGCTTATTTATTTTACATATATCAGCGTCGTACATATTACAGAATTTATTTCTTTAAATATTTTAGCATGATATTTATCTGCTTATACCAGCTAACAGAGATATTTTTTAATCCCTATTTTTTAGCTACATCTTTAAGCAAGGTTTCTGAAATTTTTATTATTTTAGAAATTTACACGGAATATTATTTATTATTTCAGATCTCCAACCAGAATTTTATTGACATTCTAGATTTTCTACCAGAATCTTGTTGCCATTCTAGATCTTCAACGAAAATCTTATTGTCATTCTGGATATCCAACCAGAATATTATTAGTCATCGGATATTTATCACTAAGATTTTCATTCAAATCTCATTAATTGTTGGGTTATTCATCTTCACAATAAATAGAGCACCAATGCCCTGAAGTTACAATTGATAGTGCACTAATGCACATGAGTTACTGTTCTCATGCCATGGCATTTATTTTGCTTTCAATTGGCTATATTTATCTTATTGATTATTGGATATTTCTCTCCACCATGAAGACCACATTAACGCTCGGTGATTACTGCTGTTTATAGCACTAATGCGTATGGCTATATTACTAATGCGCAGGACACTGATATTGAGATATTTATCTCTGTAACTTATTTGCCATCACTTGTGTACTAAATGGCTATTCATATACATCTATAATACTGTTTATCCGGATTTCTTTGGGCCACTCTACTGCTATAGATATTTTATTCACAAATTTATTGACTTTTCAGTCATATCGGACAAACGCACTTGCCCTCAAATTTAATTATTTTTCTAACCACCTGTTGGTTCATAGGTTTTACAGTACAAAGGACATTTTTAGGTTACAAACGATCTTTTCAGATTACCATTCAGTCTATCTATCTTGGCAATTGGACGGTTACGCAAGACACGACTCTGAAATGCACTTGCGGCCATATGTCACAAACGATCTTCTCATATCACCATTCGGTTTCTCTGTCTTGGCCGCTGTACAGTTACATAAGATGTGATCCTGAAAGGCACTTATGACTATCTTTGAAGTGATTTACTCAAACAGCTAATACGCATAATCTATAAGCCTAATCACACCTAACCACCATAGGCACCTCACATATGACTTCAGATGGTGTTGACGTTTTATACAGCGACCTTTTTCGAGGTAAAAGTACTTAACAAACCCATCTAATACACATACAAATTTTACTTCAGACTGGGCTCGGATGGAAAATAAATCCGTGCTATATCCTTTTTAGGATTCGACGGCGTATATTGACCCGAGCAAGAGCTCGAAGGCTCGATATTCTGTCTTTCAACCGAATTATTACTCTACTTCGAACCAAATTCAAAACGAAAATAAACCAACAAAACATCTTTATCATGATCCGGCGATACATATTGGCTCGAGCATACGCTCAGGGGCTTCATATTATTTTCTCTAATAGAATATGACTCTTCATACAAGCTCCGTTTCTAAAAAAAGTTAGAGGCTACCATCATACATATCTGCCTCAATTCTTGAAGCACCTATCTACATTTTGGTGTGACTCTACAGCAATAAAAAGATGATCAATTTTTGTTCAGCGAGAAGTTTTTGAAGGCACCCATCAGCACTCGGGTGTAGCTTTACAATAATAAGAAGATGATGAATTCAGCACAAAAATTCATCAAGTAAGGAGTTGTTTTTACTCTTTAGCTTTAGCACAAGCAAAGCCAAGTTTATTATTCCTCCATCAGTTCATAAAGAAAACAAGTTGCTGCATCAAATGAAAAAAAGTGACAATATGAAGACCTTATAACTCTATCATATTTTTGAAGAACTTGTGGCTTTGACATATTTCTGAAGACCTCAGCTATAGATGATTATTCAAATTGTGCATGTTGGTGCTTTCATGATGCGCCAGAAGATATTTTATGGCACCCTCCTTTTTGAAGAGCTTACCTCCTACTACCAGTCATACAAGAATCAAGATGAACTCAAAACAACAATGAAGATGCAAGCATTGCTGTTAACGTCCAAAAGAACAATACCCGATGGTATAAACGTCTATGGGAAATGACATAGGCACACTTGCATAGATAAACTCCTGAAGACCAAAGATAAGTTTTTGAAGACAAAATTTTTGAAGACCGAAGACAAGTTCTTGAAGACAAATTCCCAAAAATCGAAGACAAATGTTTGAAGACTGAAGACAAATTCCTGAATACAGAAGAGCATTGGAAGGCAAGGTCGAAGGCTTATGCCATTACCATAAAAATCAAGAATCCCGAACATGCACATCAAATATGATATTGTCAGACCTGAAGTTATTGTTGAAGGATCGCGATGCCTTCTGTAAGAGCACCGATCAAAAGAAGTCACAATCGATGTCATCAAGACCTTATTCAAGACAAAGGAAATAGCTACGTCACTAATCGGCATTAGTAACCTCCGCATTTATGACACTAGTAACTCCTGTATTTACTCTTTATTATAGCCATTAATGTCATTATGGCCATAAACCACCTTATTTGTAACTCTCTAACCCTTGTGCTATAAAAAAGACATGGGAGAAACCCCTAAAGGGCATCTGAAACGGACCAAGGAGCTCTAACTCACCAGAACACCTTTTTTTCCTCCTCGAGAAGACATTTTCACTGGTCATTCACCACTACATATAATACTCCTTGCATCTCAAATTATAAGTCATTCTAAGCTTCTCAAGTTTTTTTAAATTATAAGTCATTCTCACTTTTCGAGACACCTTTTGCTCTTGTCAATACATCTCTACTCTATCTCTCTTTTTCTCATTTTCAGAACATCTCACTTTTTTCACTTTTCTTAATTCTCGTAATCAACTCCAAAACGCCTTATAAATCGAGACGGAGAAAGTACACGTTACACTGGACGTAGGGATATTATCTTTCAGGAGGCCCGAACCAGTCTAAATCTTTGTGTCTCTTTCTTGATGGATCTTTGTACTAGCAAAGCGTACTCGAATTAAATATCTGTCGATCTTGACCTGTAGGTCGAGCGTCGACAATAACATACACTAATCATTGATTAAAAAGACATTGACGTTTTTGTGTTCCAGTTTTATGCGTTCTGTGGAGTCTGGATCATGTTTGGGCCACATGTTACAAGGCCTCCGTACCACTCTGGCATTTGGCGGGCTCTCCATAAAAAAACCCAGCCAGCATATTCAGCCCACAACCCTGGCAGCTAGCCCAGTTCGCTGGGTGGCTGAAGAAGGGAATGCCAACTCGCCAAACCAGGCATCGACACCGGGTGCTGCAAATGATCCGATAGGGCAGGGGATGTGCATGCCTGCTTCCTGTGGGGTTGCAGACACGGGATGAGCCAAGGACGCCCGTTCATTGATTCCACTGCACAGCGGAGATTGGACTGGCGCCTGCAACCACAGAGCGGGCATCAGGCTTCAGTTACGGTTTTGAATCGCAGAAACCGCTTGTAAACGGTTTGATGAAAATCGTAAAAATTGTTAAAACTTTGTTTAAATTTTAATTTTCAAAATTTGAAATGGTTTCGTCAGTTTGAAAACAGTAAACCGCATGGTTTTTGTGATTAGCCACGCGGTTTCTGCGGCTAGCTAAACGGTTTTGCTGTAAACTGTTGACTGCGAAAACCGAGAGGTTTTACGATAAACCACGCGGTTTTTATGGTAAACCGTTCGATTTTCTTGAAAACCGATAACTTAATGAAAAATAAAAAATGCGATGAAACAATGCTGAAAAATTAGGCATAACCTATTCTAATTTTTTTTAATATCAACATGCACAACATATTTCATCCACAAACAGTAAGATACATTTTCATTCATATCAAATTCAAAGTTTCAAACACAATAAATCCATATATACATGTAGTTTATCCACAATAAATCTAAAGTCCATGCATAGTTTTCGAAGCACACTTTATTTTGAGATTGTATTTTAATCAAAATATGCATTTTCGCACTCTTCACTTGAGAGGAGTTGAATTTCTCTAGTCGCTAACAACTCCGCTTTGAATTCATTCCAAGATTGTCCCATTCAAGTGGTAGTTGTCTCCCATTATAAGTACAACGTATTATAAAACTCTAGATTTTGCCATTGATAGACCCATGTAGTGGGAGGTTCTGTGCTACGATCACCGTACGGATAATTGTAGTAGTCATTACCTTGGCTGTATGATGTATCACTGTCTGTCGCGGAATAGTACGTGTCGTAGTAATGCTGCCTCCCCCATCGATGTCCTTGGTGACTGTGGAGCACCATGTTCTTCATTCTGTGTAGCATGGATATAGTCTGTCTCACTTGCAAAACAAGTGAAGAGCAAGATAAATAAGTCAAAATTAATCGTATGATATGAAGAAATGGTTACCTGTGAAATGATGAGCTGTGATCGGTGACCGTAAGTCAGGAACCATACTGTCTGGTAGATCTCCAGATGTAGTCTGAGAGCTGCTATCATTTGATTTCTGGTAAGGCGGGCTTCGTCTGACGTCTCTAGAATCTGTAGAGTCGTCACTGCCCACATTCTTACCTTTCTCTTTGCTTCTTAACCTCATCTTTTTAGCATCTTTTTTTGTCCACATACAATAAAACGAAGGTCTCATATACCATCTCTGTGTCTCCTTGATAGCACTAACAACGTATGTACTATCAGCTTTTCTACCAGAGATGCCTTCTATATGAAAAAATTTCAATCATGCGCGTTCAATGGTTGACTTTGCCAGCTTGCTCTTCGCACTCCATGAACCTGTATCGATATTAGTTTGAATCTGTTCCTTACCTGATCTCTGTGACGCGGACCTCCTCATCATCCCAAACAATTAAGACCTATCACCTCCCTGCGACGAACCAGAAGCACCTTACGATGAACCAGCATCAGCACCACCACTCTCGAACTGACCACCATACGAACGCTGACGCTGTCAGAATTCTTCCTCCTCTCTAGATAACCTCATAGCAGCCTACATCTCCTCATTCTCCTTTTCATTGACATTTCTCTCACCTGCAGCCTAGTGCTGTCTGAGGATCTATTTAGCTCAGTCTTTTCTTCGCTCGGCGGTTCTATCAAACTTCCAGCGAAAATAGTCCCGCACGTCCGTGAGAACATGAGGACACCCAACTACGTTGCTTCCACGATGTGCCAAATATTGATTAAATCATATGTCACCACCACCTCTCTTCACGGACTTGCAATATTTGCAACGAAACCTGGGATACATATTCTCTCCGTGCTGTCAAACCGAATCGGACTGATCTGTCATACTACAGTTAACAATGGCACAAATAACAAACACCTATATTGTAAGTTGAAAAAATACACCAATATTTGAGGAAAAAAACGCCACAAATTACCTCTATGTCCGAAAACGGACTGGATCGGGCGATTTACCGCGCAAACCGACCGGCTAGCTGCTAAGCCAGAACGGTTAGCCGTTACCTCGGCTTCCCTCCGCCTGCGCGGGAAAATCAGTTGGCTAGCTGCTGTTTTCGCACGGCTAGCCGCGAGTTGGGAGCGGCTAGCCGCTGCTACCGGCCGGCTAACCGCTTGCTGGCGACGGCTTCAGGCGAAGTTGCGGCGGACGGCACGGGAGAGTGGCGGACGGAGGTGAGTGAGATGCGAATAAGAGAGGGGGAGGCGTTTGTGGCCGACAGGGGAGGTGGGTGGATAAGGTTATTTTTTTATTTTTCCGTCCAATTTTTCTCGAATTTTTTTACATAAAAAAAATTTCGAAAACTGATTCAAACATAAAGTTGCATTTTTCATTTAGTGTTTTTACATTTTTTTTATTTTAAAATCCATCAAATTTTCAAAATTAAAAAAATTAAATTTAAAAACCGTTAAACAGGCTAAACTGGACCGAAACGGTGTGGACGATTTTTAAAAAATCGCACAGTAAACCGCGGTTTAACAAACCCTGGTGGGATCACGGTCACGGCACGTATCCTGCACGTGTCCACGCGCCGAGGACTGTAGGTTTTGGCGCATCTCGTTTTCCTACGAACACACCGGATGCGCGTCTTTTCGACGCAGGGACAGATCCACGGGATGCTCCCTGTGGGGTCTGGTACTGAAACTGTGACCTCATTTATGTGCTCCATGTTTTGCTGACATGTAAAGCGTGCTTCTTTGATTCGAAGGACGCATTCGGATTCCAGAGTACTGTTATTTGGAAAGATTTCGTTAGTTTTGTATAGCAAAAAAATTCTGAAGGTTTCAGGTTGGCATGCATGGCTGTGTTGTTGAGCTTTCATAATCCTCTCTCCGTCAACAGATTGGAGGGCTAAAAATTTATACCGTCAAGACGCTCCGAACATCCTCTGGTGTACACCACCGTTGGTGCCCACAGCCCAGCATCGGTGGCGCGCAGTTCCGCGGAGTCTGAAAGGCAAAGGCAAGGAGATAACGCACGGCAGACGCCTGCATGGGCGCCAGAGCTGACAAAACCCCGAGGCGGAAGCAAGCCGTTCCATGCAGGGGCCCCAACCCGTAGCGCGCCCTCGGAACTCGGAGCCCATCGACTCCCCGCCTCGGAAGGAAAAGGAAACGGATAGCGATAAGGGCCCCAAAGCCAGTGTGCCGACGAGGCCGACACGTCCAAAGGGCAGAGGAGGCGAGGCGAGCAGCCTATAATGAAGGGTTGCCGAAATAGCGGGCACAAGTCTCTAATTGCCTCACGTTTCGGCGCCGCTCGCAGCCGCAGCCGGCCCCCCACCGCCCGCTTCTGCTTGTGTCCGCGCGGCGCATTTCGCTCTCCCGTTCGGCACTCAACTCTCCTTCCGCTTCCTCACCTCGGCAGCTGGCTTTGCCGCTCGTCGCCGTCGGCTAACCTGCAGCGTGAGCGGGCGAGCGGTGGGCTGCCGTCCCGCGCGCCGGCGCGCGTGGCCGCATCGGTGCTTTCCTCGACGACGCAGGAGCGGGTATGTGCATCCGCCCAATAATCTTTGCTCTCGTTCTTCAATTAGGCTAGTAGTACTATTGCAGTGTCCGTTTTGTTGCGTAACTAAAAATTGGAGCTTAGCATCGTAACTTGGTACGAGTAGAAATAGAGTTTCGATGTATTGTTGGGGATGTGACCAAGGATTTTCGTCCGTCTGCCTTTGCTGTAACCTTGAAGAAGCGTTCGTCTCTTTCTGCATGCTTTGTCGGTTTGACGGCTTGTCCTCCATTCCTTTACGGTGATACGGCAGCAAATATGACGCGAACAGTAGCATTTTTCAAATGTAGGTAACCCATCAAAATTTATGAAAATGAGTAGCCCAAAGCATTTTGCAAACTCGATGTGTAGATGTTATATATGATACCGTAAGCAGGTTTCATTTACTATTTGACTCGGAAAAATCGATAGAGATTGGTTTGTTGAAAACCATGAAAATCAGTCCAAATTGAAAAATTAAAATTTGAACAAATTTGATCGAAAATGCTAAAGTAAACCAGTCGGTTTTTTCGGTTTGACGACCGATTTCTTCGGTTTTTATGTTTTTAGGTTTCAAAGTTTGAAATCCACTGTTTCACCGGTTTTTGAAATTCTGAAAATTTTCATTTTTTTGAATTTTTAATATGAAACCTGATCGTCGTGAAAACCGGACCGATTTTCATGGTTTTGTTAACCTTAACCGTAAATGATGTGCATGGGTCTAAATTCGTATATAAGGAAAATGGAAATCAGTAGAAGAAGGTACACAAGGAACCAACTGATGTGGGGGTTTATGGGCAGGCTACAATCTTACTGTGGGCCAGCTCTAACAAAATACAGTATACATTGTTGGAATTAGCCTCCATGCAGCCCCTCTAGGAAAAATGGATGGAGTGGAGTTGGTTTGCGGTTCTAAAAAATAGTGTGTCCTAGATTTACTTCTGGTTAAGTTTTTCGGACTCCTAAAACTTTGTGTCATCATGCCCTCAAAATTAAAATAGAAAAAATGTAGAGGATACCATAACAAAGCTTACAGACTTGGAAATACCATTGTGAACAAAAAAATATAGCTTCAGAATACCGCACGTTTCCAATTTTTCATACATGCTACACGCCAAAGACGAGCATATCATACTCCGTATCACTCTTGCCTCTAGGCACACCGGCGCGCTCTAGGAAAGACGCCACAAAAGACCGTAGAGATATTGTCGAAACGGGCAAGCCTCCTCTCGGAGTATCCACAATGACGCCGTACTAGGAAATGTCACGAGTGCAATGTCACCTGTCCTCTTTGGCTGCAGCCAGAACGGGGCACGCAGGTCTTGTTGAGTCGAATATTATGGCACAGAAGCATGGAAGGAGCACTCCCAATTCATTAAAAGAGGAAAAATGAGCATCTACATCGATTCAACTGGGAATCAAACGCATGCGGGGTTCGAACGCACGCTGGCGTCTAAACCAGCTGAGCTATCGCTATCAAAAGCCTTATATAAACTATGCGCAGGTTATCTGGCCTTGTATGCATCAAAGCCATGAGCGACGCCACATATCCGCCAAAGCATAACAGTGGGCGGGCTGCACACTAGAGTGTAGAACATCCGTGAGGAACTACGAAGACCATGAAGCAAACTTCCAAACGAGGAAGTGTCTGATATCCAGCCATCCTCCCGCATGCATCCTGAGCTAAGCTCATCAATGGCGGGCGCACCCTTTCAATCAAGCGGGTGCGACCGATGTGATCAGCTTTCTACTTACGACATTTTAGCTTTCGCATGCAGGCTATAAGTAACGGATCAGCAGAGGTACATTGAACTGAGCCGTTGCAAATTGAGCGGGACAACGTCATGGCGTCAGAGACGAGCAAGAACGTGAAGGCCCTCGACGAGCAGGAGGTCACCTCGCACCAGCGTGACCAGAGCTTTCGCGTCGCATCTCGAGCTGCTGCTGCTGAAGAGCCAGCGGCGGATCCGCTGGCGCGGCAGTCGTCGATCCTGTCGCTGACGCTGGAGGAGCTGCAGAATTCGCTGTGCGAGCCCGGGCGCAACTTCGGGTCCATGAACATGGACGAGTTCATGGCCAACATATGGAACGCCGAGGAGTTCCAGGCCGCCACCGGCGGCGGCAAGGAGGACCATGAGGACGAGGCGACCTTGGCGACGGGGACCGGTGAAGGCGGAGGCGCGGGAGGAGGGAGCGGGCTATGCCGCCAGGGGTCGTTCTCTCTGGCCCCGCCGCTGTCACGGAAGACAGTGGAGGAGGTATGGGCGGAGATCAGCCAGGGGCCGCCAGGCGCCCAACCACACGCCGCGCCGCAGGCCGTTGTCCAGCCGCAGATGGGGAGCGGCGGCGTCGCGGCCAGCGGCCGGCAGGCCACGTTGGGCGAGATGACGCTGGAGGACTTCTTGGTCAAGGCGGGAGTCGTCCGGGGATCTCTCGCCGGCCACGGACAGGCACCGGCGGCGGTCGGCATGGTTCCCACCGGACCGTTGACCCACATGCAGCAAGGCCAGCTCGCCGCTCCCATGATGTTCCAGGTAGCTCCACCCGGCAACGCCGTGTACCCCGTGATGGGAGATGGCATGGGCTACCACAACGGCTACCCCGGGGGCATGACGGTGGTGCCGCCCCCGCCGCCGTCGCAGTGTGTGGTGGCCGAGGTGAGCCCGGGTTCGTCGGACGGGATGAGCGCGATGACGCAGGCGGAGATGGTGAACTTCCCTGGCAACGGAGGGATGGTCATGAACGGCGGCAACACGCGGAAGCGTGAGTCCCCGGAGGATGAGTGCACGGAGAAGACGGTGGAGCGCCGGCAGCGGCGCATGATCAAGAACCGTGAATCAGCCGCCCGGTCACGCGCCAGAAAGCAGGTAAGTATGCATCAATGTATATGTCGTTGGTGTCAACTTGGTCGCCTTTCTGTGGAGGCGAGGGCCGTTTCACCGTGACCACCGGGGAATTGGTGACAGTTTTATGCATTTGGAACGGGTGCACTGCAGGCTTATACCGTGGAGCTCGAGGCTGAATTGAACCATCTGAAGGAGGAGAACGAGAGGCTTCGAGCTGAGGAGGTACCGAGATGCGAAACAAATTTCATATGCATTTTAATGCTATTTTTTGCAGCTAACTTTACACTGGTCTGATCTAACACAACATCTCTGTTCTGTTCTCTTGTGCAGAAGACGATTCTGCTGTCAAAGAAAGAGATGGTACAGTGTTTATTCTTCAGCCGAGCATGATAGGAGTATATCTTTAACACACTGTGTCGTCGTTTCTCAGTGAGCTGACGGAAGCATATGCCATGGTTTTGTCTTTGCTTCAGCTGATGGAGAAGATGCTGGAGCAGTCGAGGGAGAACGTGAGCGCCAAGAAGCAGAGCGGTCGCGGGATGCGCCGCTGCGGCAGCTGCATGTGGTGAAAATGCCACGGCAACGACCAGCATTGTGTCGTTCCAACATATGCTTCCTCCAATATATAGAAAGTCATATATAGAATTGCAGTATTCTAGTATGTGATGTGGTAGATGTAATGTAAGACCTGCATGGCCATGGGATATGTAAAGTTTGCTACTGCGTTGTCTGTACAAACAATAAAGCATAATGGTAAGATAACCCATCGCCAGCTCTGTTTTTGTCCATGTGTATTAGCCGGATCTGATTTTGTGCCCGTGATTGTATATTCCATGGAAGAGTGGTAGAAACAGAGAAGTGCTCTTCTTTTTTAAAAAAAAAACTGAAACACACAAGTATAGAACTTGTAGTTGAGCCTCAGCATTTGCCGGGCCGCCCATGGGCTGAAAGCACTCAGTCAAACAGTTTGCAGTTCTTCCTCTAAGCACCCATCTTAATGGGCTGTGATACACAGAAAAGCCCATATACTTGAAGACAAGATTACTCACCTACACGCTACACAGCGGGCTCGTGACGCTCGTCTTCCTCACAACGGACCCGTCTTCGTTCCCACGAACCATCCCTCGGCGACGCTTCGGCGATCTCAGGCTCAGGAGCGCGGCTTCGAAATCCCGAGTCTGTGAAGCGCGCGTCACTCTGAGATTTGCAGCTACGAGGGGAATCGGTAAGAAGGTACCTCCTGTCTTTGGGATCTATTAATTGGTCATGCATTGATTTTCAGATATTTGGGGTCCGTGGAAACGGAGCAAAATGATAATTATCGATATAGCGAATTGCTAATTTCAGGAAATGCACGGTTTAGATTTTTGAGCTGCTCATTCTCAGAACCGAAAGTTTGTGCTAATTAAGGGTTATGTGTAATTTGATTTCTGGAAGGGACATATCGTGCATTTGGATGATTGTAAATAATGTGCTCTGCAAAATTTGACTGTTATAACACTGAGGCCTCCTTCGGAATGCAGAAGTTTTATAGGAACCACACATGAATTTCACAGGGAAAATGTAGGATTTAGGGAAGAATACTGTGTTCCAAAGAGGGCTGAAACTAGTGAGGACTGCGTGACTTAATAACTCAAAAGACAAATGAGGAAGGGATAATGTTGAATGTCGTATTTCCTCCTGTACAATGCGTTTCTTGAACTAACTATATTTTCCTCTCTCTCTCTCTCTCTCTCTCTGTGTGTGTGTGTGTGTGATTTTTGTGCTTCATGCCTCCTTGATTTGAGGACTGACACAATATGTAATGACTTGCACATATGGGTTGGGGAATATCAAGGCTGATTGACTGAAGGCTGCCGTCCTGCTTTCCGTAGCGTATTTTTTTTTTCCAAGGACTAGGAGTCTAGGAGTAACACTCATCTCTTTTATTCTCATATGCACATCTTTGATCGCAATGCTAGTCTCCATTGCTTGTCACCCAGCAATTGATCTTCCTTTACTCCTTGGCAAGGCGTATGATGGAATATTTCCCTTGTGGTCATGGGTCGTGTTCTCACCATTTCTTCCGTTTATCCACGTGTTTGTGCTACTACGGAGATTTGTGAAAACTGAGCCCCTGTCACTGAGATAGCAGATGGTGTTTGTTGGTGGATGACCTTCTTCAGTTGAGCACATGCCACCAGGTGACCCTGCAGTCCTAGATTGCACCTGTGAGCTGCCAAAAAGCTCGCATTTGTGCTTTGCTCCCTGGGATACAAAGGCTCCTCAACCATCATAGATTGAGTCTGCTGTGCGATGGGCTTTGAGAAAGCGCACTCAGAACAAGCCTATATATATCCACTGTGCCTATGGTAATTCATACTGATCTGGAGGTTGGATAATATTTGATGGAACTAATAGGTTATGTTCTTCCTGAAAATACTTACGTTTGTACCCCCTCGATGAATAGCGATACACTCTTCAGCGGAAAATCCTGGAGGAATGGTCAAGACATCTCTCAAGAAGTGGTGCATCAGATGTGTCTTATTCATTCGGATTATAACCAAAAAGGAAACTGAACCTGCAAAAAACGGACATGTTTGGTACTTGATGGCATATGTAACATGGAGTACACCAAGTGTTACTATCTACCGCTAACTTAGTAAATGTCCACCGCTCATTCTCAAAATTATCTTTATGTTGCACTCCCTCCATTCTAAAAGTGTGGACAACATTTTTGGAATGGATATGTAGGGTCTCTTTGGAACGCGAGAATTTTTTTTATTTTCTGTGTTTTTTCTGTGAAATTAAACTAATTCCTCTTAAATTTTTATGTAGTTCCTTTAAAATCCCTGCGTTCCAAAGGAGCCCTAGGAGCAGTAAGTTCTAGTACTACTGTAGCTTGTACTGCTCGTTAACAGAGTTTTTAGTGATCTTGCCTCCCACTCAATGCGTGCCAGAGAATAGCTGAGTACATATGTTTTTAAGTAGAGTACCATTTTCAGCGACCTGCATTCAGTATCCCTGTTAAGGGCTCCTTTGAAATGCAGAATTTTCGTAGAAATTGTGTAGGAATTTCACAGTAATTTCAATTTCACAGAAAAAACGCAGAAATAGAAAAAATTTCCTTCAATACAAAGGAGGCCTAAGTTCTCGTCAGTTGTCTCAAAATTAGTGGCGGGCTATTCTAGAATCTCCTTTATTCTGTAAGCATTTCATCTATCTTGCGAAGTTTTTTTGCTAACGTTTCTGACATGCTGATTTGAGATTTGGCAGAGGCACACTCATATTTATGCTTTATTCTCTTATGGCGCTTATCCCTTTTTATTATCTGTTTGGCATTTCTTAGTATACAGTTTTGCAGTAAAAACGGGTGAAAAAATTCAGAGCTGCGCTACTGGAAAATTCATCTGCTCGTCTGAAGGAATGCCCTATACCTGGTAGCAACCTAATTCAAATGTTGTAGACAAGATATGAGGCGAAGCGGACGTTGAAAGATCTTTAAGTTGAGCTGGTGCCGTTGGAACACTTATACAGGTTTTTCTCTTTCATTTATTTACCTATCGATTGTTCTGAACATGCATCTTTCAATTTGTAATTTGTTTCTATAGCTCTTTGTGTTGCATCTTCTTTTTGGCTTCTATTTTAAGTTGTTTTGGTTCACTAAGCTTAAGTCGGAACTTAGTAACCATGCCCTTTTGTCATTTTGAAGAATTGCATTTTTCATTTTTGTTTCAGTTAGATTCTCAAGTTTCTCATATTACCTAGTTATATAGTTTTTTTAGTTTTTTGTTGAATATTAAATTGTGATTGACTATTACCTACTCCCTCCGTTTTAAAATATAAGCATTTCTAGGTTTACAAACTTTTATCACTTTAACCACTAATAATATATAATTAATAATATTTTATCATATAAAAATTATATTTTTTTTATTTGTCATTAAATAATTTTTTATAAAAAATATTTTATATTAAAATTTATGTAAATTTCTAGATATTATTATTAGAAGTTAAAAGATATTGAACCTTATTCAAATCTAGAAATGCTTATATTTTGAAACGGAGTACTTGTCTGGTGTTCAGGTTGGAATCGTAGATAGTTACCAGTGGAAACTTTTTGCAAAATGAAACTTGAATGGCGCCAAACGGTTACTCAGTGTCTAATCGCATTTAGTCCTCTCAGGCAAGTGAATGGCCACGAATATTCTGCCTTTGGGTTGTTTTTCCTAACGACGCGCACAAAATTCTGCGTTGTTAACCCTTCAACCAGTTCTAGAGCTAGCACCCTTCAACCAGTTCAAGAGCCACATGGACAAATGGGCCGCCCAACAAAACACCACAGCAATTTCATCCTCCTTCCTTTCTCCTAGTGATGTTGCTTTCTAAATATTTCAATGATAGGACATTACAATGCTTCTCTCTAATCCTTTTAACAGAATCACCGCCGAAGTTTACACCCTGCAGGCGCGGCATCAAAATCCCGAGAACTGATTCTGCTGCTGCTGCAGCATTGCTTGCAGCTCTGTTGCTGTGGGGCTGATACTCTCTGTCCCATTGAAGTTCCTGTACGCGATCAAATACAAGCCATTGTCAGCCAAGTTCATTTCCTCCTTCGAATGGATCTGAAGACAAGGTTGGTAATCACACTGCTTTTGTGGTTGAAGAGATGTGAATCTTACTCGCGAGCTCGTGAAGCCCAGAGGTTGCTGAGAGCTCGGAGACGGCGGTAGTACTCCCCAATGGAAAGGAAACACCGCGCCGCCTGCCGAGTGGTCAGGATCCGGCGCATCTGATGCAGCGTTTGTTGCCTCAGGTTGTCGGCCTGCAGTTGGTGGAGCAGCATACATAGATGAGAAAAAAAGTTGAGATGTCACATTAGCTTTGCTTCTTGACAAATTAGTACGCCCATTAACTTGAATGACAGCGTACTTTTTTTTTATCATGCAGATGCATCTATTCTAGCGGTAGTGTTTTGCTGTGTCGGGTCCCTGCAATATTCTACTCTGAAGACTGTTGAAAGGTAGTACTAGTCCATGCTGGCGCTTAATCAAATGAAACGTTCCTTTCAGCCAGGTTTGGACTTGGATGATGTAACAATTATGTTTGACATATTGTCGCCATACTCAGACATCCCTTCTTATTCTTGTCAGTTTTGCCTATTATTCTTGATAGTATACTACTATAATCCCCTATCTGCTTTGTTCACTTTACAATTTCCTTAGCAAACTTTCTGTGAAATGATTGCTCCAATTATGAACCTAGGAAATACTAATTAGCCAACTGTTTCCAAAATTCTATAGGAAAACCAGAGATTATAAAGACTAAATTTTATAGAACTATAGGCACTTTAGAAATATTATCAGAAAACTATAGATTTAACATCTAATTTCAAAAATACACATTTAAGCTACAGTTTGTAAAACTACATATTTAACATTGAGAGTGCTTATCACACTGTATCTGGAGCCTACCTGTTATGTTCACGCGGCAGGCTAAAACCTGTAGTTTTGTGATAAATTGTACCTTAAATGTGTAGTTTTTTAAAATTGGATGTTAAATTTGTAGTTTTTTTTATAATATTTCTAAAGTATCTGTAATTCTCTGAAATTTACTCTTATAAATACATATCTCAAAAGGGAATCAGAACTCGGAATGGTGAAAACAAACTACAAAATGGACGTCTCAATCTCCATTTTTCCCACTTGAGAGAGAAGATAATAAAAAGCCACTATCATGTTTCCTATACCAAAATTGTGATGGAACAGCAAGCTCCATTCTGTATATTCAAGGCTCTCCCTGTCCATGACTGAAGTTGTTGTCCTTTTCCTAACCACTATTCATGGATTGATCTCTTGCAACCTTTTTTTTGGCAAGGTATGGCACACCACAAGTTTTTCTGAGCCCGTGGGCCCTGTGTAGAGAGGTACCAGCAGGATAAACAAGAGATGGCCGGTACAGGGTAGAGGCACAAGTACTCCTAACATTGTTTATGCACAGTGGCAACCGTATGTATCCGCCCATTGACTTTCCGGGAAAAGAGACAGGTGTGTACGTGTATGTACTGCCACTACACATGGTGACCAGGATCAAACCCTTGCGGCCTTGCCTTGTTTGGCCGGCACCAGCTCCTCAAGGGAGACATACAATAATTGCCACAGACGGAGCATGTTGTCCGTTGTTTAATCACGAGCTAATTATGCTGCTGGAAAGTGCTAATGATGCTTATCCGGTTATCTACAGGTTTAAGCTGGAGTATAGCTTTCTGACGAAAGGTTGGGCCTTGGCCGGTCATGGAGAAAGCAGGACAAGGCTCTGTAGCCTGCAGGATCAGCTGCATTGTCACTGTGCATCTCTGGCCGCCCAGGACAGTGTACTTGAAAGTTTAAGGCAGCTTTTACTCGTTGTGTTAATCGGAGTAGGTGAAAAATATTTAACCGATCATGCGATAACTGGTGCACGAACTGGAGATTAGAAATCGTCTAAAAAAATAACTGAAGATTAGAAATGCTGACCTGCTGATAGAAGCTTTCGAGGCTGGCCAGCTTCTCCAGCGCGAGAGCCATGAGGTTCATGTAATTGGGGGTGACGACGCCGTCGTTGAGCGTCCCGGCGGCGACCGTATCGGCCAGCGACTGGTGCAGCTGGTGCAAGCCCTGCGCGAGCGCCTCCTCCGCCTGCTCCGACGACTGCTGGAGGTTGCAGATCCCCATCATCTGCTGCTCCGTCATGGGGTCCAGCTGCTGCATCAGTATCTGCATTCCCAAGAAAACACAAGGTCTCAGTGCGGCGCCCCGGCTCAATGGCCGCGCACGGACAGACGCACAGGCTTCGACATGAACGGACCTTGAGCAGCTCGGACGGGCGGAAGCCGCCCATCCAGAAGAAGCAGCGTTCGGCGGGGGTAGCCCAGATGCCGGTGAGGAGGTGGAAGACATCGGAGCGCGCAAGCTCTGCCTTGAGCTGGAAGAGCTCGTCGTAGTGCTGCATGCACTCCTCGACGATGAGGCCCAGGTTGCCGTCGAGCAGCTGCGCCTGCAACCCGCCGCGGAGCTCCTCCAGCTGCTTGCTGTCGTCGTCCAGCCACCGCGCGTACTCCAGTTCGAACATGGCGGCGCCTGCAGGCACGGGCACACAGTAGGAGCACGTGCGTGAGAAATCAGGCCTTCTCTGAAACCGAGGCAGCCTGCTGCATGGCACGGTGAAAAAGCTTGAAGCTTTGGAGAGCAGCGTACTATGGAGATGGACGGTCCTCATTACTCCTTTTATTTTTATTTGTTATTCTCGTTTTTCAACACAAATTTTACTATAAATTTTTATTTCTGCCCTTTACTTTTTCTCCATTTTTTACGCTAGAGCACGTTGTTGAATGACACAGAGCCATGCCCCGTCGCCCAGGGCCCAATAGCATTCATCAGCCTTATTCTGTAAGTTACTGTAGCAATAGGGGTAGTAAGAGTCTAAGTATTTCAGCTTCTTGTTTTTTTTTGCGCGGGTGGCTACAACGTCAAATAAAACCGAAGAGAGGGAGTACCAGAGCTCATGTCCCCGGCGGCGCTGCACCCTCCAACGAACAGGCCCTGGACCACGGCAACGCTATGACACATCAAACTCTGACCACGAAATGTAAAGAAAAAGGCTCGTAAATGATTCAGACGGAGAATGAGAGGTTCGGACTGGATCAAACCTGTGACCGTGCTCTCTGGAGCTCATGCTCGACCTGCTGAAGCCTGATCCTGCTCGTCTCCAGCTGCTGCACGTAAGCCTGCGGTGAAAGGGACCGTAATTCAATTAATTATTCGAGCTCATTAAGCAGAGAGTGTCAGTTCATGGATTTCTTCGTTTGTAATTACCTTCTTCCTCAGCCTGCTCTTCCTCGCAGCCTCTCTGTTCTGCACGAGCCGCCGTTCCGTCTTGAGAGAACAGAGGTAAGGGCGGGTTAATGGAGCCATTAAGAGTTAAGACAAGAAATTCGAGTACAGATGACAGAAACAGTGAGAGCTCTCTATCTACCCCACCTTGGCATCCACCGATTTGCCATCTTTTCTTGCGGATCCATGCTTCCTCTGTGCGAAGTACATAAAAAAGGCACGATTAGAGCAGTAGTAGTAGCATCCATGCCGCTTTCCTGTACAGAAGCACAGTGCCCAATCTCACCATCAACGAAAGCAACTACAGGGACACGAGCTGGGACATGTTGGAGCCAAAAGCTCATGTCCATTCCATTGTTGATTCAGTACGGTCACTGTCTACCGTCCCGGAACAGCTTTTGGCTGTACCTGTCCGTGAGAGCTCAGTGAGCAGTATTCGCAATAACAGACGTGTTGCCATCAGTGCTGTTTAGGCGAGTTGCTGGGGGATAAGATGGTGTTATCGCAGGATCATTCTGCTTTGCCTCCATTCATCAACGAACCCAGAGAGGGACCGGAGGGGGGGGGGGGGGGCTAGGGCGACATAACGTCCTTTCCCTAGATTGGTTCAGCATTGATCGATGCCATTAGTCTAGTCATAATCATTCTAGCAGGGACATAACCTAAGCTTAAGTACTTTACTCCGTACACTACAGTACTGGCTCGATGTGTCTTTGCCTCGTCATTGGCGACATGACGGGGCGAATGGTAGTGCTGCCATATTCAGAACCGGGAAAAATTCAACGATTTGACAGCAATATTCCGGAGGAGACTGGTGGGAGAGCGAGGGGAGTAATAGAGCGCTCGTGCTGGTGATAGGAAAGGATGGAGAGGGGTGGGCATCGGTACCTTGTCATGTTCTCCTCCGTGCAGCTGCTGCATCGGCTGCTGCTGAAAGCTTGGCGCGGCAGCAGGAGCAGGCGGGGGAGGGGCAGCAGCGGCGAGGCCTGGCCTGTACGAGTAGCTGTAATCATCGGTGGTCACCATCATGACCTCCTGCCGCAGCGCAGAGGAGGCTGGGGACACCAACTCCATCTGTGACATTGTGTTCTGGGCTGAGCTCGAGTCAGTGGTGCTCCCTACTGACTGCGAATTCCACTGTTCAGCAATTACGCAGGCCGGGAAGAACAACAGTGAGGATCCAGTAAAAATATTTATGCCATGTCTGGTGCAGTAAAAAAAATCACCCCAAAATTAGTGGTGGCCGGCCCACCGCGGCACAGAGGGAATCGGCAGCCAAGAACAGCCACATCTTTTCTTGGGTTCAGCGACGAGCCAGCCAACCCAGAACCAGAAGACGATTGCATGCATGAATGAATGATCATGGGAAGCGAGCGAGTCCTTCACTTACACTGTGCAGCTGAGGTTGATGCCTTATTGGCCACGAAGGGAAGATCTCCAGCGTGGGGGGGCTGGCCGCGAGATATCCTGCCGCTGCATGGACACAAAGAGAATTAACAGGGGGGCCTTATCGATCATCCCCTTTCCCCTGTTCATCGTCTCTCTCCTCCATCGGATCTCAAGCAGAGGAGGCGAGTTATGGAGCTGTTTCCACCTTTGTGGCATCTCAGCGGCAAGTCGCATGTGGCGACTGTGTTGCATAGGAAAGGAAACGAACGCAAAAGGCGAGGCATGTCTCGCCCTGTGCGGTGCTGTGCTTTTCGGCAAGCGGTCAAGGTTCGGGGAGAGAGAAGAAGAAACGAGCAAGGAGAGGCTTACACTGCTTCGCCTGCACGTCGCTCTTGATCACGCCGGGATCGACGTCGCCATGTATGAGGGCCTCCTCCAGCTCGCCGAAGTAGGCAGTGGCTGCGGCCGCTGGCTGGAAGTCCCTGCCCAAGCAGTAGCGCACGGACCTCATCAGTCACCGATCACCAGTGCGCGGTTCAAGCTGTAGCCGCAGCAGGCGCCATATGCAGCGAGAAGGCAACGCACGAAGATAAAAACTTTTCAAGAATGGAAAGGCCAAGGCTCTGCCTAAAGCATGCGGGTTAGAGCTGGACAGATAAGGATGAGAGGGCCAAAAGATGGAGCCTGCTTGGTGCCCAAATCACT
>BCLG01002564.1:42796-69805 GCA_001602295.1 Zoysia matrella | reverse complement strand
GATGCAAGTTTAGCCTTAGCTACTTCCTTGTAAACGCGTGTGTCGACGAGACCACCCGATTTGCTTGATTTAGAACCCCAATTTCGTGATTATATCCAGATCTGTGAGTTGTCTACCTGTTCATCTTGTTCTTGCTTGTTCTCGATTGCTCGCAGGTTCAGGGTTGTTCTTGGCACAGCAAGAACAACAACAAATCGGAACCGGTGTACCTGTTGCTAAGGCGCAGTAACCCTGTTGGTTGTTGTAGTCGGACAGCCAACGTCGAATCCACCCCAAATCGAAGCTATCCTCCTCTCATCGAAAGATCGGGATCAGCCACTGCCATACCACCCTCCAACATCTTCTCCATTGTTGTTGTTGTTGTTATTGTCTTGCGATGGGTTTCCACCACTATCATTATGGTCATCCAAACGCCTCAATATAGCAGCGAGTTTGGTGTTTAGTGTAGCAACTGAGGTCTCCAGTGCAGCAAGCTTATTATTGCCTTCGATCTGTGTGGTCTCTAATGCTCCTAGCCTTTCATTATTCGCTTGCAAACTTGCATCAATTTCTTCCGTGTGCAGCCTCACCCTTCACTCAAAATGTTGTATGATGCCCCTTGTGCGAGGGGAATGTGGATCACCCTGATCACCTTCGGATCCTGACATGGTTAGATGCACAACGCAAAAGAAAAAAAAATAGGTGAAGAGAAAAGACTCCTTAACACTACTAGGATGTAGCTAGAGCAAGGCTCTCACTACACGTTCATACAAGCTCTTACCAATTCTCACCTTACTCAACAGGAGGGTGATGGCTGCCAACAAGTCGGCAATGAGGAAATGAATGTATCGGCACCGTGGCACAAAAATATCCAGCTGTAGTGGGATATATGGTAGCTATAGGATGGTTGAAAGTGTTACACAAGGAAAATACTAGTACCTCGTTAGTTAAAAGCAAGCTGAGTAATCGTTCAAAGACTGTACTGTGCTGGTCCTAAGCGAAAACCCTTGCTAGAGATGCGAGCCTAGACACAAATGAAGACCACAAAGAAGAACACTGTTGAAGGAACAAACAACCCTCTCTGTTTTTTTCCTTTCCTTTGTTTTTTTCCTCTCTGATTTTTTTGTTTCCTTTTTTTGTTTTTCTCTTTTTTTTGACTGAAAAAGATGCAATAAAGTACAGATAGCAGATGCTAGATCTCCTTTGTGATTACGATGTGCTCGGGTGAAATTTATTGGTAAGTGAGCATCCGTTGGAATGTTAACATCGAGATCTTTCCAGATTATGTGAAAACGTTACAATGAAGTAACAGATCACAAAGATATGGCTGTTTTTCATCGAAACAAATTTTGTTACCCAAATCTGTTGTTTCCAACAAACTCGGATCTGCGTTTATTTCATCCTTCTATTATAGATCTGATCCAGTGACGTGCATAAACCAATGAGATGTAGTGCACCAAAAATAGAGATGCTGATTATGCTGGTTTTGGACATTCAAATGTGATGCTGTAGCGTGACAAGAACCCAAAACTCTAAAGGACTAGACACTAAGACTAGCAACTCGACACAACAATGCATCCGAAGACCCAACAAGCCCTAAATATATGGTACTAATAAACAGGTTATGAGGACAATGGAAACTAATCCGCTAAATTTTTTTGGTTTTTCTGGACTATAGGTAAATAACAAATTGGATCTAAAATCTCCAACCGAACAACCTTGAGGATGCGAGGTTCGGTCCCGATCTTTCGGTGGACATGGCAATCATGATTGGTGGAAGGAAACGATGTTCACAGCCCGACTACAACTGTCCAAGATGTTGCGCCTTAGCGACCGATACATCGATTTTAGAGGGTGAGCGCGAACTTGTGGAGCACTCCTCTTGCAAGCAATCGTAGAATAAGCAAGAACGAGATGAACAAGCACAAAATTGCTAGATAAAAATATAAATTCGATCTGAAACAACAAACGGTGGGGTTTCGATAGCAAAAAGACGGGTGGTCTAGTCGACACGCGCGCTGCAAGCGAAGTAACGGCGGCTAAACTTCAATTTACCAAAACTCAAGTGTTCTTGGTGACGGCTGAGGCCTTTAACTAAGGTGGAGGACGACTAAGGGGTGCACCTCTAATGGGCTCAACTCGATACATGGGCCAACGGCCTATGTTGAGGTGACGCAGCACCTTCTTTCACAAAATATTGATGGCACTGACTCCAATGTCATATGAAGGTGAGGACAGATCCATTGGAAAGTAGACTTGATGAGCTTTCCAGGAAGTACTTGAATGTCGAAAATGGAGCCCGTATGAAGACGTGACAGGCGTTAGAAGTTGGTGCTGTCCTACTATCTGAATCTAGTCTGCGCGACTCCATCTCTTGCTTGGTTTTCTCCTTTGTTCCCCAACGGTTGTTTCTGAGCTTGTAGCCCATTTAAATCGTGGAGGGGGATGTTTTCCTATGTGCCTGCAGTCTGAGAAGCTAGAGTAAACTTGTGAGAGGCCAAGGAACACCACCAAGAGAGCACATTGCAAGATTGGAGATCTTTTGTGCTAGTAGAAGAATGATAGGGAGCATTCATACACTTCTAGAGCTTGTAGGGCTTGAGAGGAGTGATCTTTGCCTATTACTCTTGGTGTGGGCCGCCTAAACTGGCTAGGAGTCGGTGATCGAGCTTTCGAAGAGATTATAGACATCGCCAAGTTTCTACGCGAGTCCAGATCCCCCGCTCGAAAGGGACACCAAGAGGGAGCGCCCAAGCCTTGGAGGCTTGCTCTAGCGTTGGAGTATTGTGTGCAACAGCCGAACCGCCCGTGACATCACTTGAGGAGTGAAGCATACTTTTGTGAGCATCGTTTCGGGAACGACGGAAAGAACTAAGACTCCGTCGGGAGTGGTTCAACGAGAATGAGGGGAAGGCGCCTACTTTCCGAGACCTCGAAAAAAAATCACTGAGCACTCTATCTCACTCTCTTTATTTACCGCATTTACTTATCACTGAGTAGTGTGATAGATTGTTCTTTGATTCCTCTTCATGGCTATCGTGCTAGTGCTTGCTTGTTGTTATTATCTTTTCACTAGGATTGTTAGAGGTCTTGGCCTTCTAGACTTGCATAGGTTTGCTTCTGTTGCGATCGAGTTTTATAGTTTAACTTCGTAGTGAAATTAATTCTATGGGTCCACCAATTCAACCCCTCTTCTCGGTGTCCTTGATCCTTACAAGTGGTATAGAGCCAAGTGCTCATTTTTGGGCTTCACATCTTGAGTAAGGATGCCGAATGGGATGGAGAATCCACCCATATTTGATCGAGACGATTACACATTGAAAGGCTTACATACAAGCCTACCTAGAGTCAATCGACGGGAAAGCGTGGCCTGTGACTAAGAATGCTACGAATGAGAATGAAAGACTTGATCTCATTTTTATTAAATTCAATGCAAAGGCAAAGAATGCTATATTTAGATGCATATTAAAAAATGTTGTCTCTAGGATCAATGCATCATCTACCGCGCATGAAATATGGATGCAATTGCAAAACATTCATGAGGGCTCCTCCGAGCCCCAGGAAGAGCTTTACTATGTTTTTAAGAACAAATATGATTCCATCACCATGCTACCACATGAAAAGGCTAATGATGTCTATTCTCACTTGCATGTAGTGGTGGAGGAGATCAACGCCTTAGGCCTCAAGAACAAGATTGATGATATTAAAATCATGAGAAAGCTCTTGAGAATGTTGCCGCCAAGCTACAACTTCATTGTCACGTGTCTCTTTAAGCCAACTTGACTACTCTCTCCGTTGACGTTATGCTCGACAAGCTCACGGCCTATGAGAGATATATGTTGGGCACCTTCATCGACTCTCAGTTGCCCAAGAATCTTACCCTTCAAGTTGAAGAATCTCCCAATGGCAAGAACAAAAAGAAGAAGAAGGTGAAGGAAGATGAGGATGAGAAAAGTGACAATGAGGACCTTGCGCTCTTAATGAAGAAGCTATTTCGCAATGAAAGACCCTCATCTTCCAAGAGAAACTCCGGGTGCTTCAATTGTGACAAGAAAGGCCACTTTGCAAAGGAGTATCCTAAGCTCAAGAAGAAGAACAAGAAGGAAGCTCCTAGTGAGAGTGAAGACGAAGAATGCAAACCAAAGAGGAAGTTCAAGAAGTTCTTCGTCAAAGAGAAAAGCAAGAGCAAGGAGAAGAAGTCCCCGCACAAAGCTTACATTGTTGGTGAGTGACACACTGATGATGATGATTCGGACTCTTCATCTTCAAGTGAAGAGCTTGCGGGTTTCGCCATGACAACCTCCACCAATGAGCTACCACCACCTCCACTATGCTAGATGGCTCGAAGTTGTAAGGGCTATATGGATGAGGATTATGTTTTTGAAGAAGAAGAAGAGGAGAACTATAGTGATGAAGATGATGGACCGCGCTACAATGATCTAGTCCTCTTTCTTGAGAAGGCCAACAAGACCATCATCAAGAAGACCAAGACTATCGAGGTGGTGGCCAAGAAGCATGAAGTAGTGATTTTTTGAGTTCGAGAGCTTGAGGGGGAGCTCAATGCTCTTAAGCATTCTCATGGTATTCTTCGTGAGTCCTAATGAGGTTCTTAAAACGAAGCACGTAGAGCTAAGTGAGAAGCATGAGTCATTGGTGCGCTCCTATGAAGCTCTTGATCTTGACTCTCTCTTTAACTATCCTAAGCAGTTAAATGAAGCTTCTTCTTCTTATGATCTAACCCTCTCCAAGGACAGTACTACTCTTGAGCCATCTACTTTAAAAGAATACAAGAAGCTCAAGGAGGAGAAAGAGGCCGTGATGGATACATTTGTGCGGCTCACTAGAGAAAGGCAAATTTAAAAGGAAATTCTAAGCAAGAACCTCATCAACAACCACAATCACAAGGACTTAGGGTCATATCCTTCCTCTATTTACATCATTAGCAACCAAGATGAGATCCCTGAATCGATAGTCTCGCTCATGACAGATGATTACTATTATGAGAAGTGTTGCATTGATAGTCACCGCTCCAAGGATTGTCCGAAGGTGAGCGTGTCTAAGATTATGCCTAACACTAACCTTTTATATGAAGATGTGCACTACAAGCTTTTCATGGATAAAGATGAAAAAGTGATGGCCAAGCTGCTCGGACCGCTAAATGACAAGAGGACAATGAAGAAGATTTGGGTCCCTAAAGTGATCGTGGACCGAGAGAGGAAGCCTAAATTCTCTTAGGTTCTCGAGCAAAAGTGAAGGGGCCTAGGTGGTGGACCGTGAAGCGAATTGAAGATTTTTGAAGTACACAACATGTTGATCGAGCTACAACGCCAATCTACTCTTCAAGGAGGTTATTCATGTACATAGTAGAGTAGGTTTCTTTTCTTGTCTTGCATGGTAGTTAGGACTCCTCTGTGGACTAAATGTTTGTTCATGCATCATGTGTAAAAAGATAAAAGAAAAGAACACAAAAATTAGATCGGTGCCTAACCACGGAGGAGGCGTGTTACTCTATGGAGAAAGTAACTACATTGTCCATATAGATTCACATACTCCACAAAGAGTAACTAAAGCAATTGTTGTGCTTCATGCCCATTGAACTCTATGCTTAACAGTCTCTAACATCCATTTACGTGGATCGTGAACTAGGGTTCATACATTTCCTTTTTGGAGCCTCCTTCTCTCTTTTTTTTTATCGCTCGATCTTAATTGCGGTTTGCGAAAATGCTAAACTCTTGAGGAGTTATCTATTTGCAAAGGAGTGTTTAAGAGTTTTCTTTCTAGACAAGTGTGGTGTTTATTTGCTTCTTTGGTGAAGACACTTGAATTCTAGAAAGAATTCCTTGGTTCTATAATTCTTTGAGGTCACTGGACAGTCCGGAGCCTTCACCGAAAAGTCGGGTGATTGTAATCTTTGAACCGAGTGACCTACAGATTCAGACAGTCACTGGACATTTTATCGGGATCACCAGACAGTCCTGTGATTTGAAGATGAAGGGGTTGCTTCTCTGGAATCAGCTCTCGACAGACACCGGACAGTCTAGCATTTTGGAGTCACTGAACAATCTCTGGGGACCGAAAAGTCCAGTGACTATGTCGATCGACGAAATCTCGTCCATCCTTTTTTGATTTATTTAATCTCAGCCATTGATTTATTCTTAACATAGCCGCACGTGTGTTCTTTGTTTCCATTCCAAAGTTCGTGTGTCTTCTTTGAGCCGACCGCTCTGCCACCGATCATCGTCGCTGCCGCCGTAGCTCACGCCACCATGTCTTTCGCCGCCATCTCCAGCAACCGCGTGCTACTCGTCGCTGACTCAGGCAGTTGCCTCCGCGCTCGCCGCGCCCACTGCCCAGCCTCGCGTGCTCTCCTGCGTGCCCTAGTGCTGCCGTCGCTCCTGCTCCGCCGTCGTGCCCACCTCACCACTGCTTCGCGCCGCTTCTCCCACACCAGTGCGCTCCGCCTTTGCTAGTTCCACTTCGCCGTGTGCTTTCCTTGCAGTCATCCCGCGCTCCACAAAAACCCCAGAGAGTTTTAGTTTTGAGGTGATCGGTTGATCTTTCAGTGATTTTTTCGATGGTTTCTGGCTACACTCCCTGGGGTATTGAGTCTATCACTTCCATTTCATCGGAAATGCCTCGCATGCCTAGTTTGTTAATTAATTGCGAAAATTTGTATTATTGCATAAAGGTCTCACCTTTATTGCCAATTGACGTGATTAGTAGACAAATTCCTATACTTAGTGCCATATTGAGGTCATCTCTTGCATATTTTAGTATGGTATTGAGTCTCTTGTGGCTAGTGTCACAATTTGGATGCTCTGCTATTATATGAATTGTGGCATTAGTCTGTCGATATCACCGTTGTGCTTATTTGCTTTATTTGATCGGTGATATGTCCTTGATTCCACCACTAAGACTTCATTTTGAGTCACTCACCTTTTGTGCTTACAACCTATACAGTGACAGTTGGGCAGTGGATCAGGACAGAGGTCAGTGGCAGTTCAGTGGTTTCTGTGGCACTCTAGATCGTTCTTGGACGGGTTAAGAACCAAGCTCTTAATCCTATCTTGTTGAGTTAGCTGGGCAGTTGATCTTTCAGAGTTAGTTGACAGGATGGTCAGGTAGAGACCGTCTTCGGATAAGAAGGGGAAAGGCAAGGCAGTTGAGCCGGAGAAGAAGAATATTGAGCAACTACAACCTGATCTTACTTATTCAGAGTAACCAATACGTGTTATCGATCAGAAGGACCGAGTGACAAGAAACAAAGCTCAAAAATTTTACAAGATTCAATAGAGTAATCACACTGAAGATGAAGCAACCTAGGAGACAGAAGAATATTTACAAACCAATTTTCCAGAGTTCCTTCAGTGTCTCTAATGTATTTTCCTCCTCTTCTGTTCTAAATCTCGAGACAAGATTTCTTTAAGGGGGGAGGGCTGTAACACTTCACATTTTGAATAAAGCAGAAAATTGATAATTCAGACTTCCAGAAACTGAGCTAAAAAAAATCAAAATGAGTTTCCAGTTTAAATCTCAAAATTAATTCAAACTTCAAAAATACAAGTTTCAAATTTTCAAAGAAAAGTTGCGAATAAAATCTCATTTGCAAGGTTTTGTAAAGACTGGAATTTTAGAAAATTTTGTAAAATTCTATTCAAAAGGTCAAAAGGCCCAAATGAAATTCCTCCTTTAATTGGTTTCCAGTTTTCTAAAATTTATAAAATAAAATTTAGCTTGATTCTAAGTTTGGGCCAAAATAAATGTTGTTTCTGTTGAAAAGAGTGATAACTCTACAAAGTTTCAAATTTTATTTATCTCCAAAAAGGAACAAATGAATGCAAGCTAAAAATTTCAGAATTTGGGTTCAAATTCAAAATTTTAAAGAATCAAAACTTTTTAGAGAAAATATATGAAATAAAATTTTTATTTGAAAGACATTATCAAGACTTTAATTTAGAAAAATTTATAATACTTTATATAAGAGTTTAAAGGGGCCAAATAAATGTTTCGTTTCAATTATTTAAATATCTTCCTAAATTGATAACAAATTTTTGAATTAGAATTTGGACATGACCCAAAATGAGAAATTGGTCATTTCAAAAAGTTTAACACTCCTGCAAATTTTAAGAAAAAGTTGAAATCGGGAAGTATGTGTTTTAAGCCGAAATCAGTGCAGCATTTTGGATTGGCAGAAATTCAAAAAAATGGAAAATGACAGCGGGCCCCACCTGTCAGCGCTCCACCCGCTTTCTTCCTCCCTAGCTGTCTGGCACTCGACGCTGGTCAACCGCGCCGCTCAACGGCCTCAAACGAGCAGGTTAAAACCCTGATTCCACGGCGCCGGCGCTCTCCTCATCGCCAATTTTTGTCCCCGTCGCCTACCTCGCCACCCCGCCATTGCCGCAGCCGCAGCCGAGCTCCATTTCCGGTCCCCTATGTCGGCGAGCAACAGCGTTTCGGCCCGGTCGAGCACCCCGCGCTCTCGTATCGAAACCTCACGCGGAGCCATCTCAAGATGGAGTTTTCCCCACGTTGAAAGCTCGATGTCGATGGTCGCCGCCATTATACGAAATACGGCCGACTCTGATGAGCCCTCTTCTTTCCCTACTGGCTAAACACTCTAACCCGTTGTAGCATCTTCAGAGGCCGAATATCAGTGGGTTTGTTGACTGTGGTGCAGCAATTTTTGCTTAGACGATGCCGCCGTTCACCGGACCTCACCACCCCGCCGACGACAACCTGCGTGCCACTCTTCTCCGAACCCCAGTAAAGCGGTAGAAGCAAGTTTTTGGGACTTTCGGCAAGTTTTCAAAGAGCTCGCCGTCGCCGAACGTTGTGTTGCAGCAGTCGCCGCCGTCCGCACTATTTCGGTGAGAACCAAGCCTCGCTACCCCTACCAGTGAGCTCGTGGAGTTGTGGGGAGAATTTTGGTGCAGGTGCGGAAGGGTCTCGCCGTCGGCAGCTTGTTCCCGATGAGATGCCGCCAGGTTCCGGCCGCCAGCGCCATTGCCGACCAGCTGGGCTGGCTAGAGCGCGGCCCGGATCCCGTACGGCTACGCGGGATCCTTTGTGGCAACCATGTGGCCCTCGGTGTGGCCTCAATCTTAGTGGCTGAGAATTTACAATTTAATTTATTTTATTGCCAGAAATTGTTTTAATATTGTAAAAATTGTAGTAAATTCATTTTGACTTGGAAAAATGTCAAATTAATTTTATTAGAGTTCTCTCAACTTGAAAAATATTCTAGAGCTGACTAATTTTTATTTTATGCATTAAAATAATTTAATTAATTCAGATCATTTAATAAACAAGAAAATGCATTATTATTCTTTATCAGCATATAAAACTATTATAAAATTTACTTTTATGTTAATTTATTAAACCTTACTGGTTTGAAAAAATATTATAATTTATTTTGGTAAATGTAATTTTATAAATGATTTATTCCTTGTATCTAGCATTTAAATCATTATAAATCTATTTCTTTTTAATAAATCCTGTAAAAATTTTGAAAAATTCGAAAATAATATCCTTTATAATAAAAGTTTTGAAATTAATTTTTATGTCTTCAAGAACCATATTTAAGAAGTTTCATAATCATATTTACTTATTTTACCTTACAAACTTGTATATTATTACTTATAACTCCATTTAACAGACTTTCATTTATTAATGGAATCATTCTTCATTCTCCTTGTTGCATATTATTTCATATAGGAGCCGAGGAAGTTAAAGAAGAGGTTGGAGAGTTTCCATCGGACTTTTAGGAGACTCCATTTGTTGACGCTTCCGTAGTTGAAGAAACTAACATTGATCTAAGGCCACGCAAGCCCCGGTGAATTACCCTGTTTTCAAATTATTTATTTTCATCACTTTAGATAGTTAGTTTGTAATGTGCACTAGGTGATAGGAGTTGATTGAAACCGTAGTTACATTTATGGAATCCTACCTTGGGTTAGTATTTTTTGTACAGGTAACTCGATGTAGAGCTAAGCTAATAGTCCTTTAATGGTAGAAGTCGAGTAAATAAGTTTTCACTCGCGAGCTATAGGATTGGTACAGGATCGATTATCTTGTCATATGAAATAAATTGGAGACTGGGCAAGGAAGTAGGTGACAACACAGCATGTGTCCATTGTGGATGCATCGCCAATGTATTGTAGCCCTGTCTGTGTCGATTAAAGACCGTTCATTGTCGACCTTGTCGAGAAAGTTTGAACAGTACTGATTACAAACTGGATCTATGAGTCCAGAAAACTGAGGTAGCCCAATGTGCGTAGTGACTGGACGTAACCAAACTTCTCTTCTGGTGATTATAAAAGGGATAGCTTTGGGGCTAACCATGGATAGACCCGGTGTGGTTATCGCATGGAGGACCACTGCTCGGAAGAGGTGAGCATCGGACCGGTGCTATGTATCATCGGCGTGAAAGGTTGCCATGTACGGCTTCCGGGAAGCACGTACATGTCATGTAATCAGGTTTCTCCAGCTGGATGTAAATCAATTCGAATCGTTGCCCCTCACAGTAACGAGTACCACTTGTATCGCTGCGTCACATCGTAGTAAAAAATAAAAGAATGAAGGTAGAAGTCAATGTGAGATGTTTGAGTTGTGTATCAGAAATTGATTGACAACCATGATTGTGGTAGTTGATAGTGCAAACTAAATTTAAATTTGGTACTTAATTTACTGCTAGAACTTGAAAGTAAAATTCACTTGTAGCACTGCTTTTGCAAATAGCCAACCCTGATGAGTCAGCCTTCTCATTTCTAGGAGTCAGCTGTAGATAGCTATTTTGTCGAATAAGTCTTGCTGTGCGTTAGTTGCTCAGGGCTTTGTGTTTGTAGTTTTCTGTTGTAGGTGCTTTCTCTTTCTCTTCTCAGTTCTAGACAGAAGAAGCAACCCCTAAGGGTGGCATCGTTTACTGGGAATCTCGCTCGCCGCCTTGAGGGGGTTGTTGCTAATAGGTACATTGTATGGGCTCGATTTATCCTTTTGCTTAGTATCCAGGATGCCTTGTTTTATAGGTTTGTAGCTTCCGCTCTTTAAACTCGTGGTTTTTAAACTTAAATAACCAGTTTGTAATATATTTTATTGTGCTTGAAGTATACTGTGGTTCTCGCTGCGTCGAGTGACATTCACTATGATCTTGAGGTCGATGGTTCGTAATTTTTGAGGTACGGGTTGTCACTGCTGGTATCAGAGCAATATCAAAAGCAGTACGGCTTTAATGCTATTTTTAAAAACTCTAACTACGGTGTCAGACCTTAGTTCAAGCCCAACTAAGGACAATTCTTAGTGTTAGCTTTTATAGGTGGCTGTTGTGACGTACTAACTATAGATCGGTAGTT
This sequence comes from Zoysia matrella, assembly GCA_001602295.1. Classification (NCBI taxonomy): domain Eukaryota; kingdom Viridiplantae; phylum Streptophyta; class Magnoliopsida; order Poales; family Poaceae; genus Zoysia; species Zoysia matrella. Next base: position 58,475 of record BCLG01002564.1, on the reverse strand, counting down.
CGATTAGAAATTGATTTAGTTCGTGTGCCACCGAGGTCACATATAGTCACTTATATGACTTAGTTTTTATTTTTGTAAGGTTCGATAGGCCGATTGCATATTGTTCATTGCATTTAAAATCGGTAATTACAACCAAGTCATCTTAAAAGAAAGCATCTCAAATGTTCAAAAAGGGTTTTAAAATTTTAACTCAGCCAAATGTTGGGATTCAAAATTACTTCCAATTTCAACTGCATTGCAGTTAGACTGATAAGCAAAATCTAATTTTTGTCGTCTTAGAATCTTTTCTCTTTTCTTGATTCTAAAGACAGGCTGTTGATGTAGACATTTTTTATTATCTTTATAGGATGGAGCGTACTGAGGAAGGGCAAAACTCTCAGCAAGAAGCGTTGCCACCACCACCACCGACAATGACTGAAGTGCTCATGGAGATGGAGCGCAACCGTCGAGAGCAAACTGGCGCTCTTCAAGCCATTGCTCAATATATGGCTCATGGTGGAGATGAAGCTGGCCATGAAAGTGATCTTTCAGATTTTCTGCGTACTCAGCTGCCAGTTTTTACCCATGCGAGGGATCCCCTTGATGCTGACCATTGATTGTGCACCATCAAAGAGAAGCTTGAATTTGTGAAGTGTGGTCAGCATGAAAAGGTTCTCTTTGCAGCACATCAACTTTAGAATGAAGCCGGTGCTTGGTGGCGGAGCTTTCGTGCCATGCAGCCCGCCAATCACCGATATACTTGGAAGGAGTTCCGCTCTGCTTTTCGCGCCTATCATATTTCTGAGGGTGTTATGGAAATCAAAAGACTGGAGTTTCTCAACTTGAAGCAAGGTAGCAAGTCAGTAATGGAATATGTGCAACAATTTAACTATCTTGCACAGTATGTCCTTGATGATGTCAACACTGATAAGAAGAAGAGGGCTTGCTTCTACAATGGTCTCTCCGAAGAAATGCAAGATAAGCTCTCTACTGCAGAGATTCGTGATTTCAATCATCTGGTAGATCGAGCAATTTTTGCTGAGGACAAGATGTGCAAGTTGATCACCAAGAAGCGTTCTGCCGTAGGACTATCTGGCAGTGCACCACAGAAGTATCGCATGCTTTATACTTCTCCAACTAGATAGCAGTACCAATCTACTCCTTTTTAGCGTCCAGTTTATTGTTCTGCTCAGCAGCAGCAGCTTCAGCAGCAAAGCATGTATCGTCCTCCTGTTCCAATCCCTCAACTTTCAGTGGGCATTCGACCACCGCACCAACAGGTGCGACCAGGATCCTATCGTTGTTTTAGCTGTTGTCATACAGGGCACCTTGCAAAGGATTGCCAACTGCCGAAGCAGCAAGGAGTGGCACTCCAACAACAGCTTCAGGGTGGGAACTGTAGGCCAGGTCAGCCAAAACCAGCAGTCAAGACTGGCCGTGTGAACTACATGGAGACTGAGGATATTCCTGAGGATGTGACTGTGCTCACTGGTACATCTTTGCTTGATGGAAATTCTGCCCTCGTGTTATTTAATTCTGGTGCATCACATAATTTCATCAGCCATTCATTTGTTCAAAAGCATGGTATAAAGCAAGGCGTCGATGGTTCGTGTCTTTTGAGGTACGGGCTGTCACTTTGCATGCACGAGAACCTAAAAAAGATGCAGATTGTAGCAGAGGGGATTAGCCATGGAACAAGTGAAAACGGAGTAGAGGGACGACATGTTGGCGTTGCTTTTTTTATTCCGTCGTTGGTAGAGAATGGATAAGGAAGCTGCCCGTTGCCACCGTGCTCGACAATGGCGAGCTGCACTTCTTCTCCTTCCATGGTTCTCGCCATCACCAGCACAATGTCAGATTCAAAGGGGCACGAACCTGTGACGTTGTATTAGGGGGTTGCTATGGAGGATTCGGGCAAAGTTGTGCGCGAGGAGCTCTTGAGGGATACGAACTAGATCTCCGTTTGTTATTCTATTTCACAAAAAGATGATTGTATCTAAGGGTGACACTGTTATTCTTGATGGAGCTGGAGACAAGAAGTCCATTGAAGAGAGGGCAGTGCATATTTCTTTCGTGTTCCAAGGATTATCATTATGGTTGTGTGGTGCTATCAGTTTGAGCAGTAAGGCAAAGCAACCGAGGAGGCAATGGGATGCTGGTAAATTCAGATTATGTGTTACAATTGGTGATTGCTTGAGGATGGAAAGTATTGATAGAACACGGATGATCAGAAACGAATGAGAAGAAACATCCGTAGATCACAGTGTTACTTGAGGACAAGCAACATTTCAACAGGGTGGTAGTGTAACACCCAACCCAACTACTTGGCCCTATCCCATGCCACCATGGCCCAGCCCACGGCGCAAGTCCGAATCAATAGCTATACAAGAAAGGCAAAAGCATTAGGAACGAACAGAACAGAAATTTAGAAAACAATGTCGTCCTCTTCGCTAGCCATCTTCCCCGCAGGGAAGTGGTCCTGGTAGCTCGTCATCTGCCTCACTCACCGGCGACGTCCTGTTCTCGTGCTCACGTCGCGGTGGTGGCTCGCCGTCGGCTATGGGTCGTGACAGTTGGTGATCAGAGACTTACCCTTCCTTGGTTCATGGGTGTTTTTGGAGTCCATGGTCCTTCCTTCAGTTTTGGTGGCTCCAATTCCGCCCGTTTTTCCTTCTCCGCTGCCTTTGGCTCCACCCTGTTCGGGGCCCCATCCACCGCCGCCTCCGCTTCCACCGCTGTCTCCTCAGCTGCATCCACGCCAAGGCTTTTCTCAAGCACCGCCACAGGCCTAGGCTTCAGCATGCCTGCGTCCAGTTCCACTGCTGCGACTACCACTGCACTGACGCCAACATTCACCTTCTCGCTTCGCTCAAGGGCTGCCGTGTTGAGCACCGACGAAATGCCTATTGAGAAGGTGATTTGGAATGAGGTTGTTGAGCAAAACCAGAAGTGGCTTGGTGATTTACTTGATCAGCTAGCACAATGTGTATATTATGTAGAATGAGGAGCAATTCCGTTGTATCAAATCTGGAGTGCATATGTGTTTAGCTTTTTCGAGAAAGTGGACAACAGGAAATCACCAAGGAAGAGGGAATTTTGTGTATTATGGTGTTGCTTGGGGACAAGTAACATTTCAGCGGGGCAGTAGTGTAACACCCGACCCAACTACTGGCCCTATCCCCTGCACCCACAGCCCAGCCCACGAAAAATCTGAATCAATAGTGTCGGGATCACATACCTCGGGGTACCTATGGCCCCAGACTAAGTACGAAGGCCCAACTACCCGCTAGGGCCCACAGGCTGTAGCGCAACTCGCAAAAGACTTCACCACACCAAATCTTGAAGAACTAGCCCGACCGCCCGAACGTCGGGATCACCCAAAGACACCGCCTGGTACCAAGCGTCAAGATCGCCCGAAGACCCGGTCCGATCAAACGAGCGATGGAACTGCCTTACGCACCTAACCCCCCAGGGTTGGGCATCGCCTCGGCAATTAGCTCCTGACAGGCACAAAGATTCTTGACTCTGTGCAGCATATGAAAGCTACCTTTGTCCCTCTCGCGTTGGGCAAAGGATTGATGAGGACACTGACAAAGTAATCTAGAGCCAGATGATGCCAGGGAATAAACCTAGAGATGCTCAAAGCCCCACCTGTCAGGGGGCCACTCGTTTTCGTAGGCTCCAAGCCTTGTAACCCCGACCCGACCCCGTTATAAGGACGGACCGGGGGCCTTAGATTACAGGAAGATAAGTGAATAGAAAAAAAAACATGATAAACAGTACACACTCCACGCACGCGATCTAGGGTTCTTACCCGTGCAGGGACTCTACTACCATTGTAACCCCTTTTTGAGCGTATACGACCCACTCTCTCCCCTGAATGTAGGGTGTTACACCTTTGTGGTGGCTCGAACCAGGTTAAATCTTTGAGTCTTCCGTAGACTAGGCAATATCGACAAAAAGAGCGCGTGAATCCCCCTCCGTATACGTAAGTTCTACTGTGCCGATGAACGAAACACCGACAGTTTTCGTTGTGCGCTTCGCTTCGTTTTGTTGAAAGCTTTGATATCTTCGCCATGGTGGGGATGCTTCCATCTCCCATCTCCGCTTCGGGAGCTTCACGATCTCCATCGCTCGGGACAGCCAGATATAGCACATCCCCTTCTTCACCATCAACCAGGCTTTCCGCTTTGGGAGCTTGGTCTTCACACCTTACGCAAGAAGCGTGCGGCTCGGCACCGTCGAGGTCACGTGGCGCTGGGTCATGACCCGGTGCGCGAGTGCTTCATGCTTCACGCACCCAAGGCCGGGAAGGAGACGCCTCTCGGCCACACGCCAGCTGGTGAAGTCTCCACGTCATCGAGCGATCACCATCATCGAGCAAGCCCTACGGCGTAGAGCTGCCACCACCGAGGCCGACTCCGCTCGCAATGTCGACAAGGATGCACCCACGGCAAACAACGGTGCTCGAGCCTGCGCACGCACCACCTACGAGCAGATCATGGCAGCCGAGACTCCTCTTTTCGACTGTTGGATCAAGAACATGGCGGCAGCAACTATGGTCCTCGATGAAGCTGTCATATCAGAAAACTCCATGCTCTGCGAAACCCATGATCGCCTACGTGTCTTCCTCCATGGTGCACTTCAGCAACAGGAACAATCTTCATGGCCGCAAAGGTCTGTGGTAAGAAGCAGTCGGCAGCGGCGTGTTAAGAAGCATAGCCTGGCCCACGGCGACCACGGTGGCCGAACGGAAGAGTGGGACCCCTGCCAGGGGCCCAATCCATTCACCAATGCTTCGGACCAAACCGCGTCGCATGCCACACCATCGATGCCAAAAGGATGGCCAGAAGCAAAACTTCACCAAATCACGCCGGGAGCGAACTCTCGAGTACTACGACCGTGGACGCAGCTACAACCTATCTCGAAGCCCCGGCCTGGAAGGGGTCGGGCCTCGAGCCTTTGGGTCAGAGATTCACAGAACAAGATTTCTGCCCTATTTCCACGCGTCGACCAACATCGCCAAGTACGCTGGTGAGTCCAACCCGACCCACTGGCTTCAAGACTATCGACTGCTTTCCATGCAAGAGGGGCAGACAACCAATTCGCATCTAGTACTTGCCACTCTTCTTGGCCGACTCGGCAGGGGGTGGCTTGAGCATCTACCGGCCAGTTGGCAACTTCTAGAGGACCTACACTCATCCAGATAACTCTTGGGATCTTAAGAACTGCAAGCAAAAATCTGGCAAATCACTCCGGGACTACATACAGCGCTTCTCACACAGACGCAATAAGCTACATGACGTAAGTGACGCCGATGTCATCAATGCCTTCACCCGCGGCATGACTTCCAAGTCGCTCGTTCACAAGCTTGGGTGTAAAAAACCTCATGCGGCCCATGACCTCCGCGACATCACCACGACCTTCTCTACGGGAGAGGAGGCCGTTCAAGCCAACTTCGACAATGATCAAAATAAGGGCAAGGAGAAATCAAATGTTTGACCGCCGCACTGACTGTCGCTCCGACCGTCGAGATGACCCCAGAAAGAACCGTTGGAACGTGAGGTCATAAAGCTGTCTGATTTATCCAATCACCAGACTGTCTGGTGACTGCTCCCACTAGACTGTCCGGTGACTTGTCTTCTCGCAGACCAGGAAAACAACTTCTCTGGAATCCATTCTATGTGACACCATACTGTATGATGTATACCTTCACCGGACTGTCTGGTGATCGTCTCTTTTGGACTTCTAGAGACATCTATTATATACTTCAGCTTCTGGCTCAACAGACTGTCCGTTCACTGCACCACCAAACTGTCCGGTGACTACTCCACCTCGACTTTAAAGAGCACTTCTCTCTGGACTGGCTCCTCCAGGGCTCATCAGACTGTCCGATGACCTCACCAAACTGTTTGGTGACTGCAACTCTAGCTAAACTTGAGCTTTAGTATTCAACTTCGCTTCCTCTGCCATCTTCAATGCTTTCTAAGGTAACTAAGGAGCATTTACACCCTCTAACACTTGTATGACAAGAGACAAATGACATGACCCCCCTTAATAGTACTAGCGTTCCTATGACTCTCTAGCTAGTCCTTAGCCTTGGTCCTCTAACGCCCGAAACTCCTCTTTTTGGGATCATCCTTTGTCATCCATCGACGAAGCCCACCATGTTGTAGAGATTAGCGGGGTGGAACCTACAATCACAACCATTACCTGTGATGTTCATTCAATCACCAAAATCAATTCATATCTTTTAGAAGGTCATGAAGCTTAAACCCACGCGAGCTCGCGTGTGACCCTCAGACGTGCTAAGTAAATTGTAAGCGCTAGCTTTTAAGTCTTCCACATGGCTAATGGTTGATGACCCGAGAAAGGTGACGCTCTACAGCTGTATCGAGTCCGACCTCAACCCTACGAGATATATCCGACCCAGTCACTCGATCAATGCCCAATGTAATTCAAAAAATGCAAAGACAACGTAGTATTTACACAATGAGGGTTGGAAACTTTGCTTATTTACAGAGGTCCGCAAAGTACATTACAAAATATATTACAAAAATCCTAACATCAACAGTACATGGTGCTGTGGAGGTATCCGTCCAAACCGCTCCCCTAGGAAGTTGGCCGTCCTGAAGGCCATGCTGGGCCCGCGCGCCCTAGGCTGAGCCTTGGTCGACAGCTCGTCGATGCGCCCAAGATCAATCTCCAAGTAGTGCGACAGGGTCTGCGCCAGGGTCAACGAGCTCCCATCCTCCAGCACGCCGACCCGCAAGGAGGCAATGAGCCCGGGTAGCTGGCGCAATACCTGGCCCGCGTACTCAGCCGAGACGAAGTCCTCCTCCACATCCATAAAGACTTGCCAAAACATGGAGCGGACATCCCTTCGCAACACTCAGAACCCGCGGATCACCCCTGCAATGAACAAGTCAATAAGGACCGACCCCTGCAACACTATTTTAATAAGCAAAGTAAGTGGCACTTAGCGTCGCGCTCCTTCAAGGCGGCCTCGGTCATGGCCTTGGGGTCTGCCGGCTCCTGAAGAAGTTTAACGATCATCGCCTCGAAGGTTTCCTGTGCGCTCTGTAGAGCATCGACGGCAGTTTGCTTCTGCTCTGACAGCTCTACCTAAAGCTTGGATACATGCAACACTTCTCAAATTAGTCTTGAAGTAACCCGTGAACGATAGTTGAAATTAGAGGTGAGCTCGTTCCTAAACACATGTTCTTCTTCCTTTAAGAATACATTGAACCCCAGAGAAAATTCAATCCCACTCGAAGTCGAGTTGCCTCCGGGTTCCAAAAGCAGTCCACACTGAAACAGACTCCCAAGTCGCATCAATATCCGTTTTGGATGTTCTAGATATGGAGCTAAGAAAATAACCTTTCCAACGGCATTGGTCCCATCCCCAAATTCGACCGAAGTCAACGAGAATCATTAAAACAAGACGACGTCTAAAAACTGCCTTGGTGCTGCGACACTATCTTTTGGCCTTTGGGCCGTGTATCTTTTCTAGACCCATTACTATTAGAGTTTCCCCCTAATGACATCTCAACCTCTACATAAACAATAGCCACCATCGTTAGAGAAAGGTTTTTAATTAGTTTTCATCTGTTATCAAACCGTTTCGCCGTTTAACAGTTTGTTGGTTTTCCAACTTTGTGAGTTTAATTCAGATTTTGCAATTGAGTTGCGTTCTTCTTTGTTCTTGCTTGTGATCTTCCATTCACAGGCTGGGATTCGCCTTTTTGGTGAGGTCAATCTTGTGTGCACGGTTGATAACCAGAGGAGAATTGGTGCTGCGATTGCAGGGTTCGAATCGTGTTAATTTCAGGCCAGATCAATTGTGCCACATCGCCACCAAATTGAGAGTTGCCACGACCTAACGGAAGATCGGAAACCACGTACACATCAAATGGTAATCAGAGCTTCAAGTATACCATCAGGTTCATATCTATCTTTGTCAAATTTGTATTCATCCTATCGTCCACAGAAAAGCTGCAACACAAAAAAAGTAGATCGTTAGCTGTTCTCGTGTTTAAGCCGTGTTTAGCCTTTGCATAATTTTATTTTAGAGTCTATAGTGTTGAGTTTGCGTCCTTAGTTTGTGTTTTGGTTGCTAAATTCTAAAATCTTTTTGCATCCAGTTGTTTTCTTTCATCGTTCATTGCTTGCATTATTCAATCTATTATTGTGTCATATCTGTTATTTGTTTCTATTGCATAAAAAAATTCCCACCTACCATCCCCTTCTTCAACTGCTAACAGATCGATAGGAACCAAATTGCCCATCCATAAGCTTCCGTCATAAAATCATCTACAAAATTCGCACCCAATTTCTAACCCAAATCTGTTTTTTTTTGCCTTTACCAAATATCTAATTTGCAGGTCCATCATTAAAATAGTCATAACTTTTGTTTCTGGACTCCAAATGTCAGGAACCTTCCAAATTGAGTTCCAATTAGTCAAATTAGCTCGCAGTCCATAAGTGACATGCAAGCTTAAAATTTGACTAACGAGAAATCAACCCCGGTAGTTCCCCGATATGCTTCCCAAACATCGCCCAGGACGAGAGCATATCGGTAACCAACATTGTATACGTCACAAAAGGATACACATAAAAAATAATTGGAGTAATTATTACAATTCATAAGTAAAGAAGGATATAACAAAACTTACATGATTAGGAGTAGTAGGGTCATTAGCTTTCAACTCCCAAACTTTCTAAAACCATGGTTCAACAAAGGCCAATTTAGTTTAGATTCTAACAAGGATTAACGACAATGTAAGCAGCGGAAATTTTGTTTTCAAAACAAACAAAAAAATATGGTTGTGCCCAGCCCACGAACACCACCATCAAGCTAAAAAGAGGCAACCAATAACAGCACCTGCAAAACTCCAACAAAGCAAACATGAGTATAAAGATACTCAGCAAGAGTTACCCATGGGCTGGTCTTGACTCCAAGGATAATGCACAGGGTTATATAGCAAGGATAAGGCCATAGGTTAGAACTGTTTGCATAAAGAGATGATTAAGGTAAAGTGACATTAAGCAAGCATAAAGTAAACATCCTTACGGGTATAAGACCTCTACATAACCCATGTCCCCTAAGTATCCCAAATTTAACAAGTATCATCTATACTGAGATGTGTCCACAATATATCTCCTCCATACTAGCTCACAACTTTTCCCACATGTGACTAATTAGGTGAAGTTGTTTACTATGTCGAACAAAATTGGACACTAAGCTTGGTCATGACCGAGACCGCGGCGATTTGAATCGATTATACACTCTGCAGGGGAGACCAACTGTACCCACACAACTTGAGGACCATCCGTCTCATGTAACCCGCTAAAGTTACATAAAAGGGCACTCATGTCAACCTGTCTCTCATCCATCCCGGACCGGTTGGACAATCGACAAGTCAAAGAGGACCGGTCCCGTGTCTCGTGGGAGCCTAGCGATCACTCGTGCGTGTCAATCAAGACATGCCGTCATCGCCCCAACCCTGATATGCAATGAGATATTCAGCTTGTCTTACCATTATATTCGACATGTGATATGAACGAAAAGTGCTTAGGCCGACTTTAACAACGATCGGTCCTTAATCGACATGAACGGGGCTACCACCGTGAAGGCCCAGCCTTCCCAATTCATCCTACATATTATCCCTGTCCGGTCTCTAATTATATTCATCCTCATGTTTAGCGCGATCGTATGAGTAACCAGGTAAATAAAGAACCTATACTCACGAAAAAGTGGTGACCTTTCACCGATTCGACTTCTATCGGTCTAGGCATGGGTAAGCAGGATATACCGTAAAATGGGAAACTCCCAACCTGATAAAAATATTCAAGGACAAGGTATAACAAGTAATCAAGAAATGGATAATGCAGCAATTAGGATTCACCCCACATATACCGCTAATACCCGACCTAACAAGTCAATATTAACAACTGATCCAAAACAGGATTCAAGATGCAAGGTGCTTGCCTTGAGTTTGCAGGTGTTTCACAGCAATCAAACACAGCAATTCCCTTTTTCCCATCACACACGTCACTCTCCGTAATGACATTCACTAAACAAGAAATAAACACTAGTATGAAAATGCATGCTATGCAATGCCATGATAACAAATGTAGTGGGTTAAATCGATAATTATTAATTGAATTAATACACTAAGGAATACAGCGTGCTGGAAATTATGAAAGTTACTCAATTGATTATTGTATTTATAATAGTTTCAAGTATTTGATGGAGTGGATACTCTAGTTAGTTACTCTAATACTATATACGGCGAATAAATCCAACTAAACTTAGGGGTCAAAATACTTGTAGGGATTAGGGCCTAATTATAATTAATAATAACTATCTAACATTATTTAACTAAGTGTGATAAAGCTGCTTAATTAACTACTACGGTATTAAACAAAATTTTGGGAAAGAATTTAATTTAAGTATATTTTATAAAGTTCCTGGATTAAAAGTAACTACAATATGCTAAGATTAATTAAAGATCATCTAGGATCAAATTTGGTGAATTTTAAACTACTACACGAATTACTATGAATTAATTATTAGAAACTAGAGACTAATACATTATAAATTAATTGTTAATGACATGGGCCTAAAATATTTTTATACCGTTCTGTAATGCACTAAGTGACATGCATGCAAAATTCCACTAATTAAATAGACGTACAAATTTTATTATGAATTAAACATGCATTTGCCATAATTAGTAATTAATTATTATTTCAATAGTGAAATCATGGTGTTTGATAGATTAAATAAAAATTTCATGATTTTAGGAGTCTAAAAAAGTAGGTTTCATATTTTAACGAGCAAGTATGTGGTTTCTATGAATGTTACAAGTTTTACTGAATTTCTAAGTAATTAGAAATTGATTTTCGAAATGCTACAAAACCATCCCCACACTAAGGCCACGTGGCAGCTGCGTGTCTAGGACACCCACAAGGCCACAGACCTGGCCACACCGGATCCTGCTGTAGCCACAGAAGATCCGGCGAGCTCCCGGGAGCGGCCATGGCACCGGCTCGCTGGCGTCCGGCGGCGCTCGCCGGCCTGCCGTGCCCAAGATGGTTGCCCGGCTGGATACCGCCCCAAAATGGCCGCCACGGCCTGGGGAGCACAGGGGAGTGGTCGCCGAGGTGAGCAGCTCACCGGAAGTTGCCCGACGGCGAGGGGCGGCGAACGACATGGTTTAGCAGAGGCTAGTTCACGATACGGTGGATGAAACTCGAAGGCGTCTCGTCCTAGAGCTTCACGGACACCTGAGGAAAACCGGCACCGATGGTGTTGGTGAGGGAAATGGCCGGAGGCTGGTCGTAACCGGCGAGGTCTTTGGCTCCGGTAACCTGTGGCGAAGGAGTTTCAAAATTCCTAAATAGCTACAAAATTGGTTGAATCTTCGACCTAGAAGGTGCGCTAGGTCATAAGGAAGTTAGGTCCGAGAGGAATAGAGAGATGCTGACCTGAGCGGCGCTGGATTTGGTCGGATGTGGCCGGCGACCTTGGAGCTGGGGTGTGGGAGAGAGCGAGAGGGGGCTGGCGTAGCTCGTCGACGAGGAGGGAGGCTCGGCCGGTTAAGCTCGAGGTCGCCCGGCAATGGCGGCTGCTCCTGGCGACCGAGAGAGAGTGATGAGTGAGGGGAGTTCCGCCCGAGGGTTCTACTCGTGCGCGTTGGATTGGGAGGGACACGGCCCCGGCGCGTGGAGGTTGGGCACCTGGCAGCTGTGCTGTCCGCTGGAGGTTGGGGAAGGAGGTGACATGAGGCTGATCGACGGGCTCCGCACTTTTCTAATTTTTTATTTTTTCGAAATTCTCTAGCAGCTCTTTGTTTTTGCCTCAAAAGCTCAGCTTTCAGAGATTTTATGAATTTGAAATTTTGCATCGTAAAAGGACGTTTTATGGGGAACAACTTTCCTTTTGGGAGCATCTTCAAATTTGAAGTGGATTTAATTCTATAAATTTCGGATGTCAGCTAGTTGTTTAGAGGAATAAAATAAATTGGGGACTTGAAATCTTTATATATAAATTTTTCAAACAAACTATTTTTAATACCCGCTAATCCTTGTTATCACTTTCAAACAATAATTTGTTTTACATTTTTCTTTTGAATTGTTTGAACATTCACTTTTAAATTCCAATTCAATGAAAAATTTAAATTTTAACTTGAATTGTATTTTTTTGGAGCTCTCCTTTTGTTGCTTTTGAATTCGATTCATGAAATTTGATTTCTTTGAGTCCAAGGAAATTAGAGGTGTTACACCAAATTAGACATATAAGTACATTTCGGATATCTACAGAAAATTTTTCAACCTTTGACGACCCTAGATTCAATTATTTCAGACCAGAAGTTTTTGTTTTCGCGCTCCGAAGTTTTAGCACAGATTTAACAGAAATTTGAGATTTCCTCCAGGCCACATCTTTCATTATATTGATCTACAATTTGGTGTAAGCTTCATGACCTTTGAAGTCCCCTAAAAGGTATAAATTGATTTTGGTGATTGAATGAACAACCGTAGGTAACGGTTGTGTTTTAGATACCACCCCTCTAATTCTACATTAATATGGTGGGCTTCCTCGGTAGATGACAAGGACGAACCTTAGAAAAAGAGTTGCTGGGCTTTGAAGGACCAAGGCTAAAGACTAACTAGGAGTCCATTGGAACGCTGTTATTACTAAGGGCGGTAAGGTCATTTGTCTCCTGTCATATAAGTGTTAAAGGGTGTGAATGTTCATTAGATTCTCAGAAAGCACTGAAGATGATAGAGAAAGTGAAGTCGAAGACCAAAGCTCAAGAACCAACTGAAGACACAAATACCAGACAGTCCGGTGAGGTCATCGAAGGAGCCAGTCTAAAGAGAGGTGCTCTCTGAAGTCGACGTGGAGCAGTCACCGGACAGTCCATCAGTGCAGTGACTAGACAGTCTAGTGAACCAAGAGCTGAAGTCCAGAGAAGGTGTCTCTGGTAATCCAAAAGTGAAAGTCATCGGAAAATCGGTGAAGGTATGCACGGGACAGTCCGGTGTCCTATGAAATGGATTATAGAAAGGGTGTTTCCCTGGCCGAGTGATGAGGACATCACTTCCACAGACACAACCAAACCAATTGTACAAGAAGGACCCATGATACAAGCTCGAGCGCGTCAACTTAATTATCAGGTCAAGTCATTTCTCACTGTCTATAGTAGTTCTTCTCAGAATGAGGTACTACTAAATTCTTGTGGTGATTTTGTTATGATTAGGAACATGGGAGGAGCACCAGGACCATAAAGCAGGATCGGACCATCAATCAGGGCTGGATTGTTTCGGTCATAACTTTTCACTCCGGATGTTGTTGAAGGCAAATGAGTACTCATAGGAAAGATCTCAAAGTCTACTTTCAGATGGGTCCAACCTCAGCTTCATACTCCTCCAGACATGATCAGAATCGTCGGAAAAGCGTTCGGACCTCCAGTCATGGGCTGAGGCCCATTGTATCCAGTTTAGCCCATTAGGGGCCCTCTCTAAGTTAGGGTTTGAGTCCCCCTCACGCCTCCAGGACGTCTTCCCACTATATAAACCTGTGGCAGCCGTCATTTGAGGGTGGGTTTTGTTCAGATGCAAGTTTAGCCTTAGCTACTTCCTTGTAAATGCGTGTGTCGACGAGACCACCCGATTTGCTTGATTCAGAACCCCAATTTCGTGATTATATCCAGATCTGTGAGTTGTCTACCTGTTCATCTTGTTCTTGTTTGTTCTCGATTGCTCGCAGGTTCAAGGTTGTTCTTGGCACAGCAAGAACAACAACAAATCGGAGCCGGTGTACCTGTTGCTAAGGCGCAGCAACCCTGTTGGTTGTTGTAGTCGGATAGCCAACGTCAAATCCACTCCAAATCGAAGCTATCCTCCTCTCATCGAAAGATCGGGATCAGCCCCTGCCATACCATGTGGTAATCAGAGCAAGGTTTATCGGTGAGAGTATCTACCAATCTGTTAGATTTTATTGCCTATAGTCCAGAAATTGCCCACAAAACAAAAAGAATAGGGTAGACCTAAAAGTTCCAAAACAAATTTGTGCCTTTCTGTTCTGCGTGGTCAATACTTGTTGAGTTTTTGGTTACATCGATTGATTGAGTTGCTGGTTTCTAGGGTTTCATCCTTTAGAGTTGAGTTCTTTTCACGATTTTTTTTTAATCACCACTAGATCCACCACCGCTGCCATCACCATTGCTTCCACCAAAATTTCCCCCACACCAGAACCACCATACTTTCTGCCACCATTATTTCCACCTCCGCTGCTATCAAAATCATCATTTTATCTCAATTCGTGGTCTTACAAAGTTATAGTTTGATTTCCTAGTCTGAGCAAGAGTTGTGATTGCTTTGATGTGCAAGTGCCGTCGTTGCTACCCCGTTCAGAGAAGTGTATCTGAGTTGCGCTGCCATTTAAATAAAAAAAAATAAAATAACGGAAGAAAAGAATAGAAAAGAAGGAACTTGTTTCAGCAGCAGAATTTTGTTCTCTTTCTTTGTCTTACTTTGGTTGCTCGTGTAAGTCACTGCTTGGAGGCTACTTTGGTGCCTAGGCTCACATCTCTAGCACTTTTGAACTTGGGACCAGCACAATATCGTCGCTGAACAATTATTCAACTTGTTTCTTTTGACTAGCGTGGTTCAAGCTGTCCTTGTTTCTACTTACAGCCATCTAGCTCCACAGTCCAGACTGCAACATCACCGGTTAACATTTGGTGCCAGTGTTTATGTTTTTGTTGTGCCAAAACTCCTGCTGCAGCTTGGTAAGAACAAGAAAGAACTTGGTTGAGCAAGTTTGAGAGAAAGCAAATAGTTTAGCTTCCTTCTAGTGACATAAAAAAAGTCCTTGTCTTTTGTTGTGCACTAACCATGTAAGGAGAAGATGACGGCGATCAGGAACAACATCAACACTCACCACGCACAAGAGGAATCATACAACATTTTGAGCGTCATACAAGGAGACACGCTGAAGCTCTTGAGGAGGACGTTCGTGTTACCAATGAACGCCTTGCGCTAATGGAGACGGCACAGATTGACACCAACCAAAGACTAGCTGCGATGGAGGGCTCCATTGGAGCAGTTAACACTTCACTTGATGCTATTTTGCGCAGGCTTGAGCGAATGGAAGAAGTGCGTAACAACGAAGATCACCACCACCACAGTGGTGGTAGTGAGGGAAGTGCTGCAGCAAAAAATGAGGATTTCTATGCAGGTGACACTGAGCTTGACGATGATGCACATCCTCGCAACCGACATCCACAACATCGCAATCGACGTGGCAGAGGTGCTAGGCCTCCACGTCGAGAGGAACGTGACAATGACGATTCACTTGGAAATATTAAGTTCACTATGCCTTCCTTTAATGGAAAGTATGGTCCTGATGCATATCTCACATGGGAATTAGTTGTTGATCAAAAATTTGTTTGCCATGATTTTCCTGAAAATAAGCGAGTTAGGGCTGCAACTAGTGAATTTACTGATTTTGCTTTCATTTGGTGGAGTGAGTATCATCGTGCTCATCCAAACCATGTCCCTCAGACTTGGGATGCCTTGAAAAGGGTCATGAGACATAGATTTGTTCCTTCGTATCATGCACGTGATTTGTTAAATAGGTTGCAGCAATTCAGACAAGGAAGCAAATCAGTAGAGGAATATTACCAGG